>JAPMOR010102616.1:117227-138152 GCA_026543865.1 Argiope aurantia | reverse complement strand
GAATCCAGAAACTTCTCTCATAACCCATTCCAAACCGAGAATCCAGAAATTTCACTCATAACCCATTCCAAACCGAGAATCGGAAAATTTCAGTTAATAAATTTTATTCTAACATTCATCCAGTTCCAAAGTCAACAAATATAATGCTCATGGAATTATCATCCCAACAATATTTATTTTTCTCGTCTGTTTTAATTCATTACAGACTGGCATTAAGTCTTCTGCTCGTTTCATTTTGAACTATTCGTATGAATATAACAGTATTTTTTCTCTGCAGGAGTCAGTCTGTTATATTCTTGTTTTCATGCAAATTCTCAATAAAAATTAAAAAAGTAAAATAAAATTAAAAGAAAAAGGAATTAAAAGTTATCTTGTTGAAATTAAAAGTTGATGAGAAGGATAGTTTGAACATCGAAACAATCAGAATTTCAAAATGACCTTTATAAGAACAATTCATTTAAAAATCTAGAATTATGTCTCGGTAGAAATATTAATTACCTTTTAATTGTGAATACAAATTTAGTTTAAGCTCTTGCATAACGAACCCATTAAAAATATTCAATACTTATCCCTACACTTGGTTTTCTCAGTAAATTGTTTTCATAGTTGCTGAATCCTTAATTAATCTGCCAAATATTTACCCCATTTTTCCAAATAAACCAGTGTCCTTAAAGCAATTCCTGAATAGCAAAAGGTGAAAGATAGCATTCTTAAACGCTTCCATTTAATATCAACGTCTCTTTCTAAAGTATATTTTAGACTACAGTATATCACTCCCCAGGCTTCAAAGCTAATCAGATTCATATTATCGAGTTAACAGAAATTAACCGAAGAAATGTCCTAGAGCTTTTAAGATAGTCATTTGTCAGAAACAATACTGTATTCAGTCTTTAGAATAAATATATTAATACTTCTCTACTTTTAACCTCTGTCTAGAACTCGTATAGGGAAATAAAAAAGATGTGAAACTTTACAAAACTTTTTGCCTTAAAAATATATTTGCATTAAATACAAAAATTATTTTCCAGTACTTCTTTCAGAGCGAAAGTAGCCTCTAAGTTATTCGAAAATTTATTGTAGAAATAGAGCTTGCCTGTCAAGAAACGATCCAAATATGCTACAATTACTAGCATTCGAAGTTGCGTTAAATTGGAATCGTTTCATTTCTAATTTTATACCTATTTATATAGCTATTGTACCCAATTAATAATTACTCAAAAATAATTGCTGCACTTGCGTCAGAAAATCAATGTGATGTAAAAAGTAAATATTTCTAAAAAGAATGTTCACTTCAAATATTGAAACGTATTGAGTTCATTATTAATAGTCAGAATCCGTCTGCAAATTTCCCAAACGTCTTCGCGCTTCTATTTACTTAATATTCTGTGTGTTTGATTGTGTACGTTTGAAAAACATGCAATTACATGGCAGAAATGCAAAATTTTAATCTCAAAATAATTTTTATGTCCTTTAAGCAGCTTTAACAGCAAATTGAATTTATCAAGCAAGATTCATAAAAATGGGAACTAAAATAATAGCAATAAAAGTTATCTACATCTCTAATATTATGTTTTGTATGCAGCAAATTCTTCCAAAACAGCCGCTCTCCTCCTAAAAAGATAGGAAATTGAAACTCCTAATATATTGATAGTTTTATTTACAAAATTTCATTCTCTTGTACCAAGTAATTTTCAGATTCTTAGAAATGTATCACAAACGTTATTTCAGGAATACGTGAAAAGAGAAATATTACTTTATACAAATTGCAACATTTTCAAATTAGCTGTTATATACAAGGTATCCAAAGGCACTGAGCCTAATAACAGATATCAACATTGAACCCTAATAAAAGATATCAACATTGATATTTAAAGAAAGATAAAAAGTGCAATTTTTTTGTATCAGACTATCTCTAGAAATAATTGTTGTTTAATACGAGTCCAAAAATATTCACTTTTTCCAGACTTATACGGAAAATATACAGAAGCAACGGCACTAATTTTGAATTATATTAATAGTTTTGAGGCCTTATTTTGAGATGCACAAATGGGCTTATTTCCCACTTATGTTTTGCGACTTTTCCAACTGTTAAATAAAAAGCAACTTCAGTTTTTGTTAAACCAAGAATGCTATTTAGGTGTTTTTTAAAGTGTTTTCACCAAAACGGTCATCACTTTAGATATTTTGTATTGTCATAGAATCTATTAATGATCCACTGAAATAGAATTTCATCTCTTTACTTTCCCTTGAAAAAGAACTGGGAAAATGCAATTGAAAAGTCTGGTTTAAATCTATGAAATTATTTGTTTCACAACTATTTCCTTTTGTACCCTTTCGATAGTATTTTACATATAAACAGCTTAATAAATTTGTTATGCTAGGCAATTATTGGTTTAGTTCTATTGATTTTATTTCCTCGTTTATTAGTTGAACGACGCCAAAAACCTAAAAAGTCAACACGACCATTTAATTTTGGTATTCTACACAACATTAACATACTAAGAAAATTCGCGATTCCTTCAATCGTAAACAGGAAAAATTGAAATACAAAAAACAATTTTAAAGTTATACTAATTCAGATAATTAGTTTCTGGAAAGTTTTACAATAAAAGTTAAGAAAATGAAATTCTTATTATCTATTCTGTTTTTATTTGAACAGTCACATCGAGTAATCTATATTGGTATAGAATTATTAGATTTTAATTCCATGAGAGCGCTCCTAAAAATTAGACATCTTGAACGTTTCTGAAACATGGACACACAGTCAAGTATAACTTTCAGCAAGCTGACACAGCATTGTAATATCTTCCCCATTTTAAAATACTAAATATGTGTTATCTTCAATTTCAGCAGACGAAGATCTTGGAAATATATGGCTTGAATTAGTACAATTTCATGCATAAAATCTAAAATAGAAGAGCAAACCTTGTAGAAAGTTTAATGATGATAAACAAGTAATGTGGAAACTACTTCCCTTTTTCGTTTCTGTACTATTGTGAAGTCCTTTTCTGGCAATTTAAGCAATCAGTAAGCAGACAGTCAGGGATGCTGAGGTAGCATGAAGCCAGTTTATTTATTGCAGCTGATTGGTTAAGGCACATACATCCACTTCAATCCGCTTTTGCTAACTATATCCCTCAAAGACACAGAACCTGAAAAGAAAAAAGATCGAATTAAGTTAACGTAGAACAGCTAAAAAAGGGGTCTGAATTAAATTTGTGGATAATGGGATAGGAATTATTAAAAATAGGTCATTCTGATAAAGCAAAACAATAAGTTCCAAGGAAAGCACTAGATGCACTTGGAATCAAAACACTATTATATTGCAGTCATGATTAAATTATTTAATACGAGTTATTTTGAATTTTAAATACAAATGTTACAAAAAGATTAAAAGGTTATTGTAATTGTGTTTGGAGAGTTGGTTCTAAATTACAAGGATGTTTATAAATTACAGCTATATCTACGCGAAGTAATGGTAAAGTTGGTAAAATCATTGCTTAGTATGCCCATTATTTCGCCAAGGACGTGAATCAAGGACGAAGTCGCACATCAAGATACCATACAAACAATAATATGAAAGAGTTATAGTTACCCACCATTTTTATTAAAATTATGAGATTTATTGATCTCGATTACACAAGGATACCTTTTGAACCTTTTTGGGTCAGAATCAGAATCTCCTGTTAATTTTAAAATTGCGAAGTTTTATTGCTTACAAAATTGCTGTAGTAGATGTATTATTATAGTAGAATAAGTGAAAAAACTGTTAACAAATCAGTATTAGGATTACTAGGAAAACTTTTCCTTTTGCTTTTTAGGATTACAATATTGGTGACAAACTCAAGCACACGCTAAATTAGGATTCAACCAAATAATTTAATAGTTTGATAAATTATCAAAGATTTAATTTATATATCATAATCAAATCTATAGATACATATTATGTCCATATGAATCAACCATTTGTTGCTTAATTGCACTATAAAATTCAATATAAGATATTCGTCTAATCAATGTGAACTTTAAATTCGTATTAATTTCTTGGATTTGGCATTTGAAATGTTGCATTCAAATGAGAAACGGAATGACGGTAATCCAAAAACGGGACATTTTTGATAGGAATCGAAGCCATTCTTCAACTACATTGATTAAACAGTCGTCTGAATATAATTAAAACTCATTTCTACCTCTCCTTTTTTTATAGAACCATTTTTTTAGTATCAAAAAGATACAATATTACTCCAAGTATTCTTAAATCTATTAAGGCTATCCATACTGAAATAAAATTTCGAACGGTCATAGTTTATTGGCACTGGGTCATCGTATGACATGCCAAATTGTCAATCGAAGTAAGGAATTTTTAAAACTCGATATTTCAAAGAATTGGAAAGGTGAGAAAATTACAATTACGGTATAAAACCTCAATTTTATCACATTTCTAACAGTTCTTCAAAATATTTCATAGAAAAATCATTTTATCTCGATAAACAAGAATCATAGCATATCTGGCATAAAATAGATAGAAGTTTTACACAATAGAAACTTATATTTTAGCGAAATAAATTTTATAATGTATGAATTGGATTAGCCAATTAAATAAAGACCAAATATAACTAAGTAATAAACATAGAAGATTCATCCCTAATTTTATAAGAAAAATAAGAATTACTATAATGTTGGTAGAAAAGAGATCGAACTCCCATTATGAAATTAATCCATATCATTTCATATTCAAGAATTAACCGATACTTAAACGACTTTCATTTTATAATATATTACAAGGTTTATATATAATGGAGTTTAAGTTACTTTTCATGCACCATAAAAGTACACTGCTAGTTTTATATAGAAGTATACTAAATTCAAACCCCGTAAAAAATTTCTAAACAAAATTTAAAAAGTTAATGAAAAGCAAAATCGTAAAACTGAATAAAATTAAACGAAATAGATGTATATTCATGTTCAAGGCAATCTAACTATTAATAGCAATTGCATATCAATAGCAGAACAGTATCATACATTATACGGGAAATATTAAATATTGTGAATACGAAAGAATACAGTATAAGCTATATTGTTCAATTTGACAATATCATCGCACAAAACAATATAGATCATTAATAGTTAACTTAAATTGGGATTTTACACAAAGAAATTGGATTTTTTTTCATTATAAACTTATTATACAATAATGTGAATACATTCAAAAAATTTACATTGGGCAATAAATATTGTTAAAATATATTGATAATTCTACATTTATGAACACTGACAAAATATTTTATTTGTAGCAATGCATTATAACAGATTTAGTGCCGAGTTTTACTTGAAATATACCATACTTTAATTTCACTATAAGTTATTTTAATAGCAAATCTTAATGTTTATTTATGTTTCATCTCAAATTCTCAACTCGGAATTATAAAAGAGTCAATAATAATCCAAAATTAGAAATGAACGATATTCCTTGTCGAGTTAGTCATGAAATTACCATAATCGACACTCACATTTCCATGGATAAGAGAATGCATGAAAATCAAAAGATCATATTCAAGTTCTAACATGAAGATAAGTAGATAACGCATATGAAATAACCAAGAGATATTCTGAATGATCATTTGTTTCATATTCGAACAGGTAATTAGAATTTTGAAAATATAGCATTGGTAACTAATTTGGTGAACACGAAGATAGCTATATTACCTAATATCGGAATCCATTATTCGACAATATAACGAAAGTCATTTTATGTTGTTTCAGTATTCAGAGAAAACTGTACAATATTGTTAAAAACCTGTAATTTTGCTTCCCAGTACGACTGGTGTCATCGTAAGAAAGACAGGACGTACGGTCTGTCCTGCGCGTGCTAAGCGTCAATGAACTCAGAAATTGGCGACCATTTGGCGACTTTGGCGATAAAATGGGTCATACTGGAAAGTTCGAGAAATTTCACAATCCATCCAGTAGGAACCGAGATACACCCAGAGACGTCCTGATTGGTCTGAAGATTCTAGCCCCGCCTCCCGGAACTATAAAAGACGGGCACTCTGAAGCTGCGGGGAAGAATGTATTTGGCGCAATGTCCTTCTTGCAAAACTTATGCTAATTTTGAAAGGGGAACTTGTTTTAACTGCAAAAGCTGCCTTGAGAGGTTCCTGAAGTTGGTATGGTACATTGTCATCGTTGCAATGATTTAGCTATGATTAAAGAGGGTTTTTGTGTTAGGTGCAATAGTAGAATACTAACTCCTCCTAGGACATATGATAGAGGTATAGCATCACTTCAAGATATAGGCTACCCAAATTTTGAGGTTAAATTAGCTGAACCTGAAATTAAACGGATATTGCTAGAGAAGAGTTAGGTGAACTAGGCCCATGCCCTGTCACGAAATGTGACAAACACGCTCCTGACAACGAACAGCCCTTCCAATCAGCAAATATAAAACACGTGACAAAAAGTGAAAGTATTCTATAATGGACATGGAAACTCAATAGCTCTTCTAACCTATCGACAAAAGACATACGTCGAAAAGAAAAAACTCCATAAAAAAACCCAGTCCTAACCACCAGCAATAAATTTCAAATTCTAGAAGAGACCCCACAACCAAGAAAAGAAATTCCCCCCATACATATGAAACTATCGGAAGGCTATAATTTAATATTTCAACAAATCAACAGAGAATAAATACCCCAATACTGACAATACCTACTCAAACGGATTCGTCAAGATCACCCCCGGCACCAATGAAGAAAGATTGGGAATTTGGGGTTTCCTAAGCAAAAGGAAGCTCGATTTATGCTGTCCGAAGACCCCACAGAGAGACCCATCAAAATCATTATCAAGGGACTGCCTCTCAATCATGATATAACTGAACTTAAAGAAATGGAAGCACTACAATTCAATATAGGACTCATCTCCCAGCTCAAAAACTATAGGAACAAGACCCTCTACTCTATATTCCTGGTGGAAGTAAAGAAAACGGGTAATTACAATAACATCTACAACATCACCCACCTGTCCTACATCAGGGTAAGGATCGAAACCTACAGGAGACCCGCCAAAGCTACTATGTGCTACAGATGTGCAGGATTCCATCACAGCTCCAGGAATTGCAGGTGCAATCCGCGCTGTATTAAATGCAATGGCAACCACACAACTGCAGAGTGCCCACAGAAAGAAAAAATCACAGAGCCTACATGGATTAATTGCAAGAAAACCGGACACTTGGCCCCCTGGAAAGGATGCCCTGCCTACCCATCAACAGCCCCAGCAGCAGGATATAGAGGATCATATGCTGACACCCTTAGGAACAGAAAAATAATCCCCACAAAAGTACCCGAATCAACCCAGAATCCACCCACATCAAGACAGAGGCCCCAACATCAACCACAGTCACCTGAATCTACCTCAAACTCAGAAGCTCACAGCCCTATAACCAGCATCTTAGACATGAAGGAATTAATTGAAACCTTCCAAGAAATTAGAAAACTTTTACAAGAATTAAAGGGAACAAAGTCTAAAGAAGAACTAAAGCTCATCCTACTAAATGCTCTGCTGGAATAAGTTGCAGCTCTCCCGCCCACATGAAAATAGCAAGCTTTTGATTCACAGCACTGAAACAATAGTAAATCCACTACTTGACCCTCACCAAGATCAAAACCTTCCTGCATCACCCTCTGCTACTCCCCTGACAGGCTGCTTTCCTATTGGACAAGACATCACTCCCACTCTCCCTCACCTGCCATGTGAATTTTTCTCCAGAGGACTGTTCAGTTCTTCATCTTCCACCCTCTCCAGCTGACGTTCACAGCTCAGGGCAATCTATGTTCAGCCAAGTTCATTCATTTGCAAGGTTTGGAGGTAGCCCATCTCGGGCGGGTACTCCATCAAACGTTGTCATCTTGGGCTGCGGGGAAGAAGGTGTGGTGTAAGTGAAGTCGTGTGAGAAGTAGCGAGTCTGCAGCTAAAGCGAGAAGTTCAGCCGATGGAGAGACAGAGCGAAGCCCCCACGAACCCCTCCCCTACAGGATTCTGTCTATCCGCTTCGTGTGCTGTTGTCTACTGAAGTGTGCTACTGTCGTCTACTGTGTTCGTCTCTGCTGTACAGAGTTGTCGTCTAAGTATTCGTCGTCTTTGTGCTGTCCTGTCTTCGTGTAAATAAACGTCGTTTTTTTTTCTACTGTCGCCTGCTGATTGAGCGTTCTCCTCACCATATCACTTCCACTATCCAAACGAACCTGGGCATTTCGTAACAATATTGTTCATCGAAATGTTAAATATATAATATATGCTATTTGAGGTATACCTAATTGATTTATTCTTTTGACCAATTATTCATGTTGACTTATATATCCATTACATACACGTACTATGAAATTTACATCTAAAGTAGAAAGTCAATATTTTCATTTTAGAATCAACTACCCATCTCAAGCTTGGTTGTAATGAGTTTAAAAAATGCATACGAATTTGGGAGAAAATACTAAAAATTGTTTGCTAAAAATCAATGCGGTTTCATTTTTTTAATGAGAATTCTACTGGGTATATTTACATATAGTAAATATAAATGTGTACTTATTAGTGCTTTATTTTATAAAAAGTATTCCTGAAATAGAAACATTAATATGGAGAAAAGCCCTTTTTCATACCGGTGCTTCTGTGTCATGTTGTACACAGAAGCACCATAAAGAAAAGAGACCGTAAATGAGAAATCGTTTTAATAATACATGAAAAGAAGCAAAAGGTACATAGATTAAAGTAAGTGTTCGAAGTTTCTTCCACGGGCTACAATGCACGCCTCACATCTCCGACGCATGGACATCCGAACATTCTGGAATACTCCAGAAGTATCTCGAATCTCTCTGGCAACTACTGCGATTCTTGCAACGAGCTCCTTAGCAGTGTCAATAGGGGTGTCATAATCTAGCGATTTCATATGACCCCGGAAATAAAAATCAAGATATGATAAGTCGGATGACTGAGCAGGCCAACGCATGGGACCCCCACGTCCGATTCACCGTTGATAGACAGCTAAAAGTAAATCATCTCCGATATAATGGGCAGGGGCTCCATCGTGTTGGAATCACATTGTCTGTTGGGACGATGCAGAAATCTGTTCATCTCTCGAAAGTTGTGGCAATACTTGCTGCAGAACTACAGAAAGAGCAAGAACGTAGGTCCGGTTAGACGATCCGGTAACATCTAAGGTCCGATGAGGTGATCTCCCACAATACCGGCCAATACGAAAATCGATTCTGTGCTGCACGACGACGTATTGCATGCGGGTTCTCGATCGCCCAGATATGGTCGTAATGCGTGTTGAAAATTCCTTCCCTTGGGAAGGATGCCTCATCGGAAAACACTTCAGCAAGATAAAGGGAATTTGTAGCACATTTTCCCAGGTACCAGTGTGCGAAAGCAATATGAGGTACACAATCCTCCGGTTTCTGTGTCTGGACACTCCCCACGTGAAACGGATGCATGTTTTCTGCTCGGAGAATCCTCCAGACGCTGCAATGGAAAACCGACTACGTTTGCTACACTTCGTGTACTCGTTCTTGGATTCACCTGTACATGCTGCAGCACATTCTGTTCGACGTCTGCAGTCCATGTTGTTCTTACCCTGTCAATATGAGCTCTTTTTAATGAACCTGTCTCAGCTATCCTCTGGTGAAGTCTTGCAAAGAAATTATGACTGGGAATACGCCTCGTCGGATATCGTTCAGCGTACAAACGCTGTGCGCTGGCCCACTACAATTTGCAATCCCGTACGCCAAATGCATATCGGCTAACTCTGCGATCGTGTAATCATCCATCCTACTAACTTGGCGTTCTTGTGCTAAATGAAGATTCCCCGCACGAAAGCTCGAACGTTTCGCACAACGCCATCTACCGCGTCATGAAAGCATTTCTGACTGCCCATGGGTATATCATTTATGGGGGCCCAGGATGTACCCTACCCCTCTTAGAAATTCTGAAACGGTTCACTGAAACATCCTGTATACTCTAAAAGAGTAACTATGTTGAAAGAAAATACTTTAATGTACTTCTCTATATTGTGTTCATTGTTCTACCTACTTAATTCAGATATCTAAATAAGTTGACTTTCATACTACACAATTCTCGTTTAATTAAATATTGAGCACGTGTTACACGTCATTCCAATGCGAAAAATTATACGAGTTTTTAAAATTAATCTACTTGGATTACAATATTTCTCAAACCCAACTACGAATCATAAAAACTATTTCTAAGGATGTAAATAAAATAATTGCGTTATATATTACAGAGATTTTGAATTATACATACCTGTTATCGGTAATTTTTTAAAAAGAACAAGTTCTTAAAAAATGTGCAAAGGATTAAGACAGTTTCAGAAAGCTTTTCGGTAAATAGTTATTAAATAAAATTGAAAATAAATTAGCTTTCTGAATTAAAATTTATTCTTTTCCTTTATTTGGAAAAAAATAATTATTTTAAACTTTGCAGCAAAATATTTCAAGAGAATTTCTGAATATTTAGATGCTTAGTCATACAATGCAAGTCACTAATCAGGAATGTAAGTAGATATTGTTCACCATTTCCCATGAGAATTTTAATATTTCGTTTAGAAGTTAGAAAGCAAATAACTAAAGAAAAGTCGGCGCATATATTGTCAGCTATGTCCATATTAGCATAATTCATTTTAAGGTTTCCATGGAAGCTATTTCAATACGAAATATATACCAATGGCTTACAAATTCTAATCTTAAAATAAATCTTATCTCGTAAGAAAGTCACATGCAAGACCAAAAAATCCATTTCAGAGACTTATTTAAAAAGAAATTCCCATTTCTTATTAAATATAAATTTCGCTTTAATCATCATCAGTATATCGGGAAGGAAATCGGAGTTTAAATGATAAATATCTCAATTTCCATCAAGAGAATTACTTGGTCTAATTTTCGAACCTTTTAATGGTTAAAGATTAGAAATGACATTAAAAAATCTCCCGGGAGCCCAAAAATATTTTAATATATTGATAAAAGTTTATGCTTATAAATACGAAATATGGATTTAATGTATTTATTCAGGAAACTAAGACCTTAAGCAAGATTCTTAAAGAAGCTCAGAAAAATACTCCACATATTCAAAGCTTATTGAATTAACAAGACTTATTCTCAAATACGGTTGTTTATTTTTTGAGCCACTTATATTAAATCAGTTAATGAATGGCTGTTTCATTTTTATATTACTTTATGAAGAAAGTATATTTTTAAAGCTTAAAAATAACTTAAGCGAATTTTAAATAAAGCAAAAAACATTCATTAAAAATTGGATACAAATAGTTAAGGAATTAAGTCATCATGCTTTAAAATGTTAATAGCATTAGAAAAAAAAATCAATATTTAGACAAAATTTTTATCTTCATTTCCATTAAAACGCAGCAACTTATAAATAAGGTACATTCCAGACTCAAATATAAGAATTAAATTTAATTATCAAATATATATTCCGGTTAAAATACAAGCATCAAAGTTAATTACTATATTTATTGCTAATTACTGAATGAGTTTATATGCTGTAAAAGTCCAGAAATATGTCTCCCACATAAGATAAGAACAATTATATTTTCAATGTAGCACACTGAATATTGAAAGCACATATCTAAGCACATATGTAAGATATGTGCTAAGAATATTCACATAATCTACGATTATGTGAATATTCTTAGATAAAATACTTTTTCCAATAAAGAATTTTATCTAAGAATATTCGCATAGTCTTAGATAAAATGCTTTATTGCTAATCAAGTTATCACGACCGCTTCAAAGGAAATTTTAATTTTCAATTATATATTAGATAAAATTATATTTTCTTAAAATTATGTTTAATATATTATTACTAATGTTAGTAAAATTTCAAGGTAAGAAATAACCTTATATACTTAAATAAATTAAATTATCACTTTGTTTAAATTATAAAGTAGTAAAATTACTTACAGGTCAACTATGCAAAATTGAATAACATATATCCATCTTATTGCAACAAATACTTGGGATCTTCCAAAATGTTGAAAAAAAAATGAAGATAAAGAATGCGTTATCATCATATAATGTCGTCACTATTTTTAACTAAATAAGAAATTCAATTTAACTATCATATAAAAATTCATGTCTCTCGTCAGCATAATCGAGATATAATACAGAATTCCGATTCAGACTGCACGTGTAATTTCTGGAGAAAGATCTAGAAAAGATTCCAATTAATCGAAATGTTGAAATAAAAACAGATAATATATCCTCAACTCAATAGTTACGTTCTTATTCACTTGGTTCGTGCCAAACGCCGCTCAGCTGACACAGGGAATAACGAAGAGATGGACATATATTAGATATTTAGATCCGAAAAAAGAAGGGAGACATGTGTTTTCAGACTATAAAAAATAATTTCGCCTGGCAGGATTGATTCTGATTATTAGTCATATTTGGTATTAGAGAACGTAGACGCTTTAAACTGTACTAGTGGTTTATAAGAAATTTGGAGTAAAAAAATCCTCAAACAATGAAATCTTAAGTACTAATTAATCTTAATTATAACCAGACATATAATAAAGTGATCCTTCAGATGCATTTTACACTCCAGAACTATAGAAGGTAGTGAATAAATACAGGCCGGCGTTCTGGTATAGGAGTAGCGCGTCTTCCCCGTGATCTGGGCGTCTTGGGTTCGAGTCCAGGTTCGGGCATGGTTGTTCTTCTTCTGTGTTCTATCTGTGAGGTGTGTGAATATGCCCCCCCCCCCTGTAAAAAGCGAATGTGACGCATGAAGTAGCAAAGTCGTACTCTTGGCAGGAGTTGGCGCTACTGAAGAAAACAAGAGACGGTCACTCGGCTTAAATCGCTGACAGATAACTCTACATTACTGCATGAGAATGTCTAAGGAAGAACCTTCACTCTAATTTTATTACAAACTTTCATTGATATTTTTTTGATAAATGTTTTTATAACTTCCGAAAGAGATAAATTGTCCTTATTTATTTTTTATAAAGATATTTAATTAATGGTACTTCTGCATTATTCCTTTAAGATTTATTTATATTATTTATTTTTATTTAGGAGAGGGTAATTATATTGACACCACATCGACAGAAACGACAAAAAAGGCTGGAATAACCTGGTTGGTAGGGCGTTGGATTCGCATCTCTTGGGTTATGAGTTCGGACCTCGGCATCCGAAGACTGTCCGTGTATAAGGTGGCTGGTGCACGTAAATATTTTTTGTGGTCTCCAAGGCAAGAATTTAATGGAGGAATATCATAGGTTCTCTTATCTAGGTCTAAGTTACGATCCGTGGATGAATGAATGAAATGTAAATTTATAATGTAAAAATATGTGCATTTCTAATTGTTTCATTCCCTAGTATTTGTTGATTTTTCTCCATTATATTTATTTAAGGTAAACATAAGATAGCGATAAAATAATTTCCCTGTTTGGAGACATTTGCAGTTAAATATAATGAAAGAGATGAAACTCGATTTCAAATACAGATGCGGATGATATGGAGAAATATATTTAAAAAAAAGTCAGCGATGCATTACTTTGTATACAGAGATAAATACGTTGGAAATCATCAAGTGGGTCTGGAGATCATAATGAGGATAAATGAAAAGTCATTTAATGTTAATTTCTTAGAGTATGTGCATTTTATGTTATTCTATTAATATTTTTTTTCTCATTTTCCTAAGCATTTATTAATATTAGTGAATCGTTTTTGTTACCGGCAAGGTTTGATTCATTTATAAGCCATTTCCATCAGTAATTTTTGGTTACTGTTTATAATTTTTTGATGAATTAATTCAAGCCCCAATTAAATTTAAATCAGAAAATTATAAAAATTCTTTAAAACAATGATAAGTTATTAGTTTAAATATTTAGTTTTATAATTTATTGAAACTTGTAATTAAAGCAAACAACTTGTTGCTAAAAATATAATCAGGTTAGTAGATTTATCCTAGAAAAGATGCACCTTTCTCAATAGTATTAAAAAAAGTCGAATACCACAAAAACGCTAGTAAAATTTTTTAATTGTGAAAGCACTAATCTGTTATTGTAAGAAATTGTATCCAAAGGTATTTAACACATAATTGTTAGAATTTTTAATATTTACTAATCTCAGAGTTTAGAATAATTACTTACAATTTATAAGAAAAGGTAACATCTCACGGATATCATTAACAATTATACACAAGATATATTTTATTAATTCATTAAAGCTTCATCATACGTTTAATAAATAAGGTTTTCTTTCTGCCATTCTTACGAAACCTGGTTCAAACTACCCATTTCCATATAATTGGATGAATTTATTCACAAAATGCTTGACACTCTTTTTACTAAGTACTTTACCACAATAAAAATTCTAAACTTTTATTTTGATGAACTATACCATTATTCTTTTTTTGGTTATGTTAACCATCAACATTTTGTAATGTTCATCGTTTCTTAAACTTAAGGAAAATGCAGAATCAGATTCATCACTGTTGCTATCATTATTCTTCTGTTAATTCTAAGATTTATATACTCCCTCCAATTTAATTAGCTGTAGAAATCCTTCGGAGAGTTTGGTATTTTACCATGAACTATAAAATTGTGGAATTCGTCTCCTTAATGAATCTAAGAATTTTTTTAATAAGAGCATGATTAGACATTAGCACATATAATGATTTATTCAAACATTTCAATTTAGTCAGTCCAAGGTGGTTTCGTCTAATGGAGGGAATTAATTTTTATATTTAGTGACTCTTCGAGGAATAATA
This sequence comes from Argiope aurantia, assembly GCA_026543865.1. Taxonomy (NCBI): domain Eukaryota; kingdom Metazoa; phylum Arthropoda; class Arachnida; order Araneae; family Araneidae; genus Argiope; species Argiope aurantia. The sequence continues at coordinate 123,353 of JAPMOR010102616.1, read as the reverse complement.
ACTTTCAGACACATTTCTATTTCTCATTTATTTATTAACTACAGCAAAGATAGCAGATTACAACATAAAATCTTCAAGCTTTAACGCCGCTCCCTACTTATTGGTTCCTATTTGCAAAATTTGCGAGCAAAATTTGGAGGAAAGGAAAAGATTCTAGATTAACAAAGATAACTCACTTTTTTCTTGATTTCCGATGCAACATTGACAAGCCATTATGAGTTGTGATTTATGCACTTTACAAGTCCACTGACAGTTATATGTCAGCGATTTAAGCCGAGTGAGCGTCTCTTGTTTTTTCAGTAGCATCTATTAGGGCCAAGAATATGACTTAGCTATTTCAAGAGTCACAATCGCTTGCACAATTCCTTTTAACAGGGGGGCACATTCACCACCTCACAGATAGAATACAGAAGAAGAACAACCATGCCCGAACCGCAGTTTACGGGGAAGACGCGCTACCTAGTATATGCCAGGACGCCGGCGGAAAGCCATATTATTAACCCGAAATGCAAGATAAAATTGGATTTCAAATGAATTTCTGTACTGATTTAAGCAAATTATGTAATTTTTACTTATGTTTGAAAGAATGGGTTATTCAAATCATTTAAGTTCAATACTAAAACGCCTTTTAACCAATTGAAAACAAAAACACGGATAGAAGTTGCAAACAACTTGTAAGAACTAAAATACGCATAAAGGCTATTGTAAAATGTCTAATCTGTGTGGTGATGATTTTCTTCTTATGTACAGTCGAAAAACCCGCCGCCACTGAACTAACTAGCAGCAACATGATTTGCTGTGGCCGACTGCTGTTTTTAGCATAATCATCCATAACACTGGCCGATTCACCGAACTGTCATCCTCATCGAGGCGGTTCGCCCCCAGCCACAAAGTGGTCAATCTCAGCTTCCCGTACTTTCTATAATTCCTCCTCATCTTCCCTCACATCTATTATCCTGCCAAACAAGGAGAAGGCAACCAATTAAAGAAAATCTCTTGAAAATTCTTAATATTTCTCCAAATTCTCATTCCACAACTAAAGAAATCCAAACACTTTAAAACTTTCAAATAGCTGGTAGAAAGCTAACACTTTTTAACATTACGTCTTTCAGTGTTTTAAGATATCTGGAACCATCAGTGCTGTACTTAAGTCATCATGTGTGGTGATATCTTTGGGACATTTATTGTTTGTTTCAGGAATATAGTACTAAATCCGCAATTTCTCAAAAACAAAGTTGTCTCAGTTTGCAGTACTAAAATGTACAATTTATGTTTCAAAAATATTCTTTTCTCATTCAGTGTTTTGTAAATCTTCGTTGTGGAAGAATTTTATCGCCGTAAGTAAATTTTCTGCATTACTATTTTTTAAAAAACTTTTTGGCTGGATATTCGATTTACTTTCTCTCTAGAAGGAACTGTTCCTCAAGTTTAGGATTGTTGCTTGAATCTATAATGTTGGTATATATATATTAACATGACTAAAGGATTTTTAATTAACGTTTAGAATTTTTACATACTTTAACTTCAATTTTTCTCTTTCATATTTGTAAATATGGATTTTTTTTCAATTATGATTTCTTGTGAGTGAACAATCAAAATTTATATCGGTGTCGTCAAAACATCATAGAAAACATCGGTAGACTTACAGATATAGTTAGATACTTAATGGCGTAAGGGAGTTTCAAGGGAAAAACAAAGACATATAAAAAATAATGGAAAAGATACAGAAAATTATGCAAATGACGGGAACCTTATACAGAATGCAATAATTAGTCAATGCATATAGATATTTTGATTAAATAAATTCGTACAAAGTGAAAGATGAAAAATATGGTCTAAGGCATTACTTCTACATTTTGCGTATAATTTGATTTATTGAAAGCTAATCCATTAAACATAAGCATATTACATCTTAACTTGCATACATGAAGCGTAAATGTTTTGAAAAATGTATTTAATTTGCTTCATTCTGAATCCTATTTTTGCGAGTTTTTCATAAGATTAATTCAACATCAAACAAAACATCCATCGGTTTTTGCAGAGCATGTAAAAGCAAAAGCAATCCTTATCATGATTATTCGGGCATTGATCTTCTTTTGATGAAATTGATATCAGATTAAACTTATTTCAACAGTTTTTAATAAAATATTTTTTTTTCTTTGAGGCGTTTATAAAGTCTTTAAGCAATAGTTCATAACACTAATAATTTAGCTGCATATTACAAATGCTATTCATAATGTATGTGTATCTTTTATAATTAAGAAAAAATTCGTATGATAAAAGTTGGTGTTTTACTTTTTTTTTTATACAAAAGCACAAATATGGTTGCTTTATGAAAAATATACGTTTTGTGGAATTTTAACAATGATTTGTTCACATTATATAAAAGGAAACGGTAAAGACTTTTTGATAAATTTTAGTTTATGACAAATATCAATAGATTGTTACTTAACATGATTTCTCAAATGGAAAATGAAATACTTAATCATTGTTTTTCCCATAGAATCTTATTTAATTCTTCAAAAAAAGTTTTTTTGTTCAATAAAAAAGGCAGCGATGTTTCTCTTTTAGAATAATGTATGTATAAGAAAACCCTTGATTTTTTTTCCTCTGTGAATCTGATTATTGATATTCAGAACAACATGAGTTTTTTCAGTCATGCGTTTTTAAAAAATAATTTAAAACATTTTTTTTCTATTCTTAAATTTTTTTCTATTCGTTTAAATCGTTTTAAAAGAAGAAAGTTAATGTGACAAATTAAGTTTCAGTCACAAATCTTATTAAGTAACAAGTTTTTTCAAAAAGAAATCTTAAGAATTGTCTTAATTTGTCAATACACTTTCGAAAGTGTTATTTAATATTTAAAAAATATTTTATGCATTCTATTATTTGAAACAATTATTCTTTCTGAGGTTAAAGAATTTGTTCTCTAATTGTTACTGTTTTTACTTAGTTAATAGAAAACAAGTAATATAAATATTTTTTAGAAGTCAATTCCTACTTAGGTCAACAAAGAATTTTTTTATTTTATTTACTTTTTCTTAAATAATTATAATTAATATAAATATGTATATACATATGACAGAATCACAATATTAAGTGGCAAAATTTCTTTTTCTCTATATTGCAAAAAGTCCTTTATAAATAATTGTCATTCCTTTTTTTTAAATTAGAAAAAATCCTCTCTCTCTCTCTCTCACATACACACTTTCCTTCTCTCTCACTAATTTATTCACATGTTTCATTTTCCATTTTGTTCCCTCATTGACTCAGACTAGAACCCATAATGAAAAAAAGAATCTGAAAAATAATTTTTCTTCCAGTGATCTGCAAGCTTTGCCACTGACGGTATTTTTTCCTAAATTTATATCTTGCTAAATATCCTATATATAGTTTTCCTATATATACTGCTAAATATATTTTTATATGGGAATTTTTTTCTCCCATATAAAATTAAAATTTATTAATTAAATTTAATTAATGAATTAATATTTGAAAAAAACTGTGTTAACATCAAGTGTCATCCACCGGAAGTTTTAAAAAATGTATTTGAACTTGAGTGGATGAATAAAAATTATTTTATTAACGATTGAAAATTTGAACAAAACATTAGGGAGAGTGTGAACTAATAGTAGGAATTGAAAAAATAATTGTAATTTTAGTTGTTATTTATTGTTATTCTAATAATGTTCAGTTGTATTTATTGTAACTAATGTTATAATTTAGAAAAAAAAATTATTGCTGTTTATAGATAAAGATATAAATTTTGGTCAAAATATTGTTTTTCGCTTCATTATTAAAAATTATAATTTTTTACATCTTATTTTATTATTTACTTTAATATTAGGACTGCAATGTATTTGTTAATCTTTTTACTTGCATATTAGAAATATTTTCATTGCGTCACAGGATATTGCATTTTTGAAAATAAATTTTCTACTTAGTATTTTATTCTAATACAACTTTACATATATTGATTTGTTTTATCGCTATACTCACAATGAATTTGATCAAATTTTCATATACATTCTGAAGTGTTAAAGAATTATTGAGCTGCTTATGCTTTTATGCTTTTAGTAGCAATATAATAGAGGGTGATTCATGAAGAAGTATACACTTTCTAGATGTAAAACAGTAACAGTGAAAGACACGATCTACCTTAGAGATTCAGAAGGTAAATTTATTTTTAAAGTTTGTATTTCGCTCTTGACAGTAGTCACATAGGCAGTAGCTTGTCTGTCATGTGACTAGCCAGTCAAAATGGTGGTGTCTGCAACAGAGAAGCCTTTTTATGTTCTTCAATTTAGCAAAACGGAATCCGCATTGCTTATGCAATGGCATTTACTGACAAATTTTTGCCATATGTTGTACCGAGACAGGTTACATAAAAAAGCTAAAATGACGAAACAGAATTAAAAAACGAATGGAGATTTCTTCCGATGAAGTCCTACTAATTTTTAAACATATTTTAGCCCTGTATTTTCAATTATACATTGTTAATAAGAATTTTATTATTTGTTCTTGAAAATTTTACAATCACTATCAAAAGATTCTATTTAAATTGGCTTCAAATATCAAATTTTTAATCAGAACATCCTAATATTTCCAAAATCCGATAAAAGGGATTAAATGTTAAAATCAGAAATATTAAAGTCATTACTTTTTGTCTACATGATTATTTTGCCAAAGAATAAATAGTATTGAAAATTCAAAAGTTTTTGATAATAAAGATGAGAAAGATGTTGTGTAGAAAAGGGAGTCTTTAAATTAAAACACTCTCTTTACACATTCATGTACCAATAAATGAAAATTTGTAATTAAAAATTGCTTTGCTTTGCTCGTAGACATTGAAACATGTAAAATAAATGAATTTACGAATATTGGTTTCAAGAAAACGAAATACATTTTTCTTTCATTACAAATTATCGAGTTCAATAAAAAAACACAATTAATAAAAATTGCTGTTATAAACACGGATGTTTCTTTTTTGCATGTGCATTACGTTCAAACAATAAATAATAGATTTGCTTTATTTTAAAAAAATCAAAGACTTGCAATGCATAGATTATTGAACAAATGCTACTTCAAAAAACTGGTTCTAACATTTTTTTTAAAAAACTTATTAATAATTGCTTTAAACTTTTACAGTATAAATCTATTGAATCTAGGCTTTTCCATTGTAAAAATAACAACAAAAAATCAAGAAAGTAAAAAAATCCCACATAAAGAAAATAGATGTTTTAGAATTACTCATTCCGTTGTTGAAAGATACGATGCTCGAAAACAAGCTTTTCGAGTAGCCGTCTTAAAATAGCCTTTTCGTTAGGGATATTCCAATTTAAGTAGAAGCTTCTTTCTTTTCTAATCTGTTTTGTTTCCCTGCTAGTAATTTGTATCTCATTTATATTAAACAACCTTGCCTTAATAGCCAATTTCATTAAATACTCTTGTAAGAAAAGTACTTCATTCAGTCCGCTCAATAATACGACGGGAACTCGTCTACTTCGAAAAGAGGAAGTTTTGTTCAAACTCTTATTTTATAACAATTTATATTTAGGATGGATTTCAGCCATATGCTCAATTGGAATCGATTTGGTTTAGGATAGGCGAAGAAATCTCCATTTCTTTTCCATTGGTTTTGCTGAATTGTTGCTTTTATGATTCTTATTTGAGAAATACTCTTTAAAGAATAAAAGTTGCTAAAACTATTGAAATTTAAATTTCCGAGACAAAATGGTAAGAGGTTAAAGAAACAAAATCTGTTTGTTGATGTATCATTTCAAACATTAATCATTAACTCAATGCTTATATGCTTTTTCTTGATTGTACTTTATTATTATCGGTAAAAAATTATATTATTATTGTTTTGAAAATGTGTTACTTCAAAATTTAAAAACACTTTGCTAAAGATAAATAAGATGCCTATTTTTCCTTATTCTTTGGAATTTTTATCGATTTTTATTCAAAGGGCGTATATGTCTTCAGATTACTATGCTTTCAAATTTTCTGCTGGAAGTTTTCTATTATTACAAAAATTTAAATATCAGTCTAAATATAAATTAAATTAAATTAAATTAAATATAAATGTGATATCTGAAAATTGTGATATCACATTTATAAAGAATT
>JAPMOR010102616.1:76148-112227 GCA_026543865.1 Argiope aurantia | reverse complement strand
CGCAACTATGCTTTCGTCATTCTTTCAGAACAAAATGCTGTATCTCATTTCTGAATTTCATGTCTCTCAGATGATTTCTCGTGAAGTTATGGCAAAAAACATACATGTTGCTTAAGTTTTGTACACCAGTGTAGAATGTTTAATTGGAAATTTTACCAATTATTAATCCCAGCGAATTCATCTAATCACAAATGCCGGCCTAATTTATGTTGCATTATTTGAAAACCCGTAAATATTCATCGGTCTGCTTTGCCTGATATAGAATACTAACACTTAAAGCGTATACATTTCAATATATGTTTAACGACATCTAAATGCATATAAGCGATCCAGTTGAATTGTATTAGTTAAGGAAATTGCTTTGAGAAACATTACATTCAACTTTGAATATACCCACGTAAACACTAGATCCATAAAGAGGTAAATGAACTGAGACAGTAGATGTGTTCGTTATAGTGAAATGTAAGAGGCGTGGGTGTTGTTCAATATCCTGCTTTACTCTAGTTATCATAAGATGTTTACATAGAAATGAAAAATTGAATTTTCAGTGATATCTTGAAGATGCAATTTTAAAATATATTCTTTATTGTACGGATATATACATGAAATAGCTGTAAACATTTTGTCTTGTTATTTATCTAGGAGCTAAAATCCTAATGCAAGATGAAAATTAGATTAAGATGTAAGAAATTGGAAATGGGGCGAATACATGTTTGTTAGAGTCGTGCTGTTCCTGTAGTTAGTGTTAGGTTTCGGACGGGTTGGTTCACAGATTAAATGCTTTAATTAGACAGCACAAACATAAATTTATTTATAGCAGTTATTTATAAATATTTGGATTTAATAAAGCGAAGAAAGCTCATTCACAGAAAATACATTATATATTGATTAAAGTCTAACAAAGTTGCAATTTTGTTCCTTATCTGCTTAGTTTATAAGCAGAACAAGGAGATGAAGTGCAGTACTGCAAGACATGCAAGTAGAATGTAGATTACCCAGAGAGTCCTGATTTTAAAGGCAATGTTATTGCATAGCATGTGACTCCTTTGCTAAATCAATATAACTGTTGAAATATCATTACATGTGTACATGTAATGATATTTAAACTCTCAATTTAATTAATTTTCAAGATTTTATCTTAATTTAGCCCATAGTATCTTTATTCTAAAATATTCTCTTATTTCGTGATCCAATTCCACTGTCTCTACTTAATTAATTCAAGAGAAGCTTTGTTAAATTACTGAATCAGCTAAAAGTCTAACTTTTCCTCACTCCGCGTGAAGAGGCAAAATACCGCTGATGAGGCAAATTCTTTTTTAAAATCTCCCTGTGTTTCCCTTGCCTTCTCCGCATGTGTAACGAAAATCCCTATCGAAATCTCGTAATATATTAGCACTATGAAGAAATGTTTTCCCTATCAAAATCATAGGTTATATAAGACCAGGGATAAAATGCCCAAGAGCTTTTTCCTCATTCCTTTTCTGTGTCGTTCTGTGTGCTGCTCATCGCTTGTATATATGCTGCTTCATAAAAATGAAATAAAACGAAGTCACGAAATATCAAGTCTCTTCACTGTCTTCAAACTGCATTCTGCTTCACATAAAATAATGCTTACATACATAACATACAGAAGACAATATAAATAACTATTATAGTTTTAAGTTTCCAAGTTGAGCACAAATGATAGGCATTGAGTTATGAATAATGACACTGGATTGAAACTGAAAGCAAACTATATTTTATGTGACCTAAACAGTCGCAAAATAAAGTAGTGAAAAAAAGATGGATATGTTTACGATTCGTAGAGCAGAACTGTAGAGTTATATCTACCAACCAAAATGCGTATGGAAAGCTTTTAATTCTTATTAAAAGTCTTATAAAACTTAAATTATTTAAGATATTTAACTTACTAGGAATTCGCATGAGCAATTAATTTATATGGGTGTCCAAGTATATCAAGTGGGCACAAAATGCATAATGGTGTATTTTGCTTCTTCTCCTCTATATTCCATTAAGGCGTTTTCTCCTTGACTTTCACTAAAAATACTCTTGGCCTATCAGAACAATAATTAAAAAACCTGCATATTCGAAAAATACATCGAAAATGTGTTACGCTCTTACGAAGTAGATAAATCTAATTGTTGCACCTAATATAATATGAAGCATACAAACTTCTATACAAAAATTAAAAGCTGGGGGTGTTAAGAATATGAACACCTTTTACCATTTTAGGAGCACATACATATCAACAGAAATGCACCCAATTTGATATAAATTAACTTAAATAATTAGCACTAAATGGGCTTCCAAATATTCTAGGAGTATTACTTAATTATCTAAATAAAGTAAAACTCAGATTACTACGTCTAGAAATTGGAGAGACCCTTTACAATAACAGGAGAAGTAGGGTAGTTTATAGCATTTAATTTAATTTTACTGATTCTATACTTCAATAGAAATTTATGCATGTGTGATTTTAAGTGGTAAACATGCATTATACTTCAATAGAAATTTATGCATGTGTGATTTTAAGTGGTAAACATGCATAAGTTACTTTATACTCGTATGTGGTAAGATAATTTGCTCAGTTTAAAAATTAACTTGAGAATCAAATTATCGATGAAAGTAAAACAAATATTTGTTTTAGTGATTTCTATCAAAATTTTCTAAACAAAGGAGAAAACTATTTTTCTTTTAAATTTAATCCTTTATTTCTTTAATTCATCAATTAGATATAATCTAATTTCTTAATAAGAAAAATTTCAAATAATTTTATTATTATATATACATAAGTATTTCCAAGACAATGTTATATCATTATAAAAATGTATATTATGTTACTTAAGAAAATAGTTTTTAGTATAATTAATTATATATCATTAATATTTCCAGACTGTCAGAATTATTTTAATCAACATAAAGTTTTTTCATTAGTTCCGGAACATATACAATGCAAATTTGAATGGTGATGTTGTGGTTTAATACGACAAGAACATCATTATCAATAAATTAAATAATAAACATAAAAAAATATGAAACTTCAATTATTTATAGCCTAATATAAATTTATTTTATTCCTATATTTATTGCTCCATTGCAATCTCAGAACAGAGAACGGTTCATTCTTCTATATTTTACTGATTATAAAATTGGTCACTGTTTTAATACTTATTTGAAAAATCAAGCCATATAATGAGGTGCCTCGTGGTCATTAGGTATTTATAAAAATTATTATTATTAAATTTAATGTGGAGTTCCTCTTTAATAAATAAATTATTCATAAATTTATCTCAAAATTAATAGTTTTTAAATAGTTGAGAGAGATAATTAATAAAATATTGTTCAAATCTCAAACACTGCTTTAAATGGTAGCAAAAAAAAAAAAAAAAAAAAAAATTAGGAAAACCTGTAACATGCTAAATAGGTTTTTGCATTTCCAATTAGTGGTTTCTTGAAGTTAGTTACAAAATAATTGAAGGTTTTCTCTAAAAGAGATGACATTTGGAGGTTAAATAGAAAAAAATGAGATAAGGGATTTTAAATTTCTATATAGCATCTTTAAATCCAATGGTTCATGAATCACCGACAAATTTAAAAAATATAATCAGGTTGACATTTTTGTTAATGATTTGAAATAAATTACTCATATGTATATATATTTTTTTTAATATGTTCACACTCTTAACATGAAAATTTGATTTTTGTGCTAACTTTGAAACAGAAATTTTTGATTTTTTGTCTTTTTATAGTATAAAGAATACAAGTATAGAAGAAGTATAGTAATCGTCAAAAAATTTATACTCGAGATTTTCACGAATCTTCAAATTTCTGATTTCCTCGACACTGAAATCCATTCGCGAAGAGTCTGAAATCTATTCACGAAAAGAGAGGGGGATTAAGCCATAATTCGCAAGAGAGACCAGCCCCATCTGTTTGTAAATAAAACGCTATTTATCAAACAAAATTTGAAGTGCTGAATTTTGCTTTCGTCAGTGTTATAAAGGAAACAAGAATTGATGCGGACAAATTTCAAACATGTATCTAAGAGCATTACCGATTTCTTTGTATATTTTTCATACGTTACCATCTAATTTCGTAAATTACAGAATAAATAAAGTACCAAAATATAGAAAACAAAGAAAAAATAAACAAAAAAATGGTATTTAAAGTAATTCCTTCTTTATTCCAAACATTAAAACTAATTATATGTGATAAAAATCCGAAAATATCGCTTTCACTAAATAAAATTTCAGAAATAGGCAGACCTTTTAATTAATAACAGTTTAGCCTATTTATTTGAAGTAAATTACCATAAAAATTAAAGAAACATAAGGGACTTTTAATTATTGTTTAATATTTTATTATAAGCCTTTTGTGTAGAACATGATGCATACATTTATTTGATAATAAGAATGAAATATAGCTAACATTATCCTTTTAATAACGTGAAAATAAACGAGGTGAATAAAAATTTGAATTGCAAATGAGAAATTAAATTTTTAATGCCTGTGGCCTTGTAAGCAGGTAACGGAAAGGAATTTAATTGCATATTATAGCGTATCAGGAATCTCCTTGAAGTGCACTTAATATATAGGGATTCAAAGTAAATAAGAGCGTTAACTCAATTTTTTTTTATCATGATAATATATGAGCAAATACTCATATACATACATACACTGCGTAAAAAAAGTAGAAGGACACTTGATTTTGTAACAATAACCGAAAAATATTTTATTTTTACTAAAAATTTTTATTAGAAACATTTACCAATTATTTCAAAAGTACAATTTTAACATCAGAATTATGATGTTCAAACATAAAATATTAATGGCAACAAAAATAGTTTCTCTTTTTTGAAACTTTGTAAAAAAAGTAGAAGGACAGCATTATAATGAATGAAAAAATAGTGACTTTAATAAGGAATGGTCTTTCCATTGGCCTTTATAACTTCAAATATTCTGTTTGGAAGTGAATTGTATAGAGTTTGAATTTCAGTTTGACAAAAATTGTCCCACGGGTCCTTCAATGCTTCTCGAAGCTGAGTTTGCGAATCAAATTGCCTTCCATCAGCATAAACTCGACGAAATAGCATTGCCCAGATGTTTTCCACTATATTAAGGTCAGGAATTTTGGCTGGCCATGGTAAAACATCCGCATTATTTGTTAGGAACCAATTTTTGACTGCAGTCGCGGTATGAATGGAAGTTTCGTCTTGCTGAAACTTCCACTCTTCACCCCCCCCCCATGTCAGAGGTATAAGGAAGAAACTCGGAATTCAGCACTTGAATGTAGTCTGTATGTTTTTGCCTACCATTTAAGAAAATCAGACTTGTCCTTCCTCCGTATCCAACAGCCAACCAAACCCTTTAAACTCCCTCCTCCCATTTGTCGTGTTGAATAGTATTTGTCTTCAGTCCCCAGACAATGCCAGTAGTGCTGATATCCGTCTGGACCGTCTAAGTTAAATTTATTTTTATCGGAAAATATCACAGATGTCCATTCTGTAGTCCAGGACATGTGCTCCTTAGCCCACGCTAAACGGTTATCAATGTGAGCTTGTTTCCACTTAGGATGATGTTTCCGTTTTTTGAAAATGATTTTTTTAGATCTTTTAATATAGTTGTAAACTGTTTGTTTCGTCACATGCTTAAGTCTTGCTTGATTTCTTGTCTTTGAAACACTTCCTTTGTTCTTCTTCAGCACACGAGCAAGTTTTCTTTCATCACATGGTGTTGACTTCTTCGGTCTACCAGTCTTCTTTTTATTTCCATTTTTATAGGGTTTTCTGATAAAGTTTGAAACTGTATTGGGGCTCACCTGCAACAATCTAGAAATCTCTCTGGCACCTTTACCATCATTTTGATATGCGGAAATTTGCCCTTTTTGCAAATCGTTCAAAGGTATTCCTTTAGGCATTTCTGAGAACGGAGAAACAACGTAACTTTTAAACAAATTAGATTTTTTTTTGACAGAAAAGGATAAACAAAGTACAAAATCACTATTTAAATAAAGAACAACTCACTAAATTAAATATATTAGCAAGTGTCCTTCTACTTTTTTGCGCATCGGAAATTATATATACTAATTTTCTTAATAATAGTGGTAGATGTTTAATTTTTGCCTAAAATGAAAACAAGGGTCATTAAACTAAATCTGCATAAATATCTGGTAGTTAGGAGAAAATAAGAGATATTAATTGGCAAAAAGACACTGTCCTTCTACTTTTATTACGCAGTGTATAATTAAAAAATGGATTTTCCGTCTCAGTTAAATTTATGATTTAATCATATACTGACGAATTTTGGCGATTATACGCTTTGTATTTAACATTATAAACAAAGTTAAAGCAGGACGATTCACTATATATATATATATATATATATGAAAATATTTAAACTGAAGAAGACTTGTGATTTACTTATGATTTTAGCCAATATATTACAACTCTTATACTAGGATAATTCTATCTTCAAGTTCCGATGGATCATAAAATAAGACAAGAAGGGAGAACAAAATAAATTCATCACCGAACTTAATGTATGTAGGATGGAAGCCTAGCTACCACCTGAGTTCCAAGGCGAATGAAATAGTTAAGTTGTACATTTCGTAATTTAATGGAAGACAAACAAACATAAAGACGGCACGACATAAAATTAAAAAGGAAAGAAGTAAAAAGTTAAAAGAGCGGTTGCTGCCCATTTACATCAAGTTGGTTAACATCGCAGACATTCAGTTACGCCACACACCAAAACCAAGTCCAATGTTTCACTTCCGCTCGCTCAAGCTCAAGTCCGCGTGACGTCAGCTGGTGGATAGAAGGTAGATGCAGTGCCACCTGGTGGTCCGCGGAACAAGGATACCACATGTATAATCACTGTTACTTTTCAATTCAACATAATCTCGATATAAGTTTTGTCATTTTGGTAGAACAATTTTCCTATTTTCTTTTAGACAAAATTGCTATTAAATTGTGAAATGTGCCTTAATAATCCTTTGAGGAACTTCCTTAGTTTGGAATTATTATTTTGTGACTCATCAGTTTAGAAAAGCGACCAAAATCCCTCGGCTATAAGTAGTATTCCCCTTGAAATGAGACAAGTGTTCAAGATTATTGAACAGAATATCTTGTTAAAAGAATTAAGCAAAATGGTTCGAACTGGAATACTAGGCAACAAGTCGGACTTTCAGCATGCTAAAATTATGAATTTGAATAGTAAATTTCTAGAAATCCTTGCTTTTTCACATTCTTTCCGTAAAAGAAAATGAAAAAAAAATCTATATTAATAAAAGGCTCATATCCCATCACTGGCGTAACATTATTTGAAAAGGGGATCAGAAATGTGGTTCACTGACAAGACAAAATTTGAAACCTTCATTTGTATTACGCCCAAAAGTAATTATGTTTGTATAAAAGTTTTAGCTATGAATTCATTTGTTGTTTTACAATTTTCTCTCTTTCAAAGCCAGCCGGAGGCTTATCATACTTTGGTTGAAAAGTTTTTTTATTTATGTGTATCAATTTGGAGCGTTTCGTGTATTGGTGTGTGCGAATGTGTGCTAATTTGTGTGAATGATATAATCTGCCATTTAATAAATACTATCAAGTCATTATTATACAAAGCAACGAAAGGATGATTGTAGCACCATTATAATAAACTACCTCATGTGGTTTAAATAATACTCCAACAGTAAACATTTAGTAGAAAGTCGATATCGTTGTCATTTCATGGTTCCTTCTAATTAACCTGTGGTTAATAGAAATAGTATCGATTTCACTTGTACAATTCCAGGAATGTCATTTCATTTAACTAGGAGTTCAACTCTAATGTTTACACCAACATTATCTGCATACAAATATTATGCTCAATTAAAAATGGTATTATGAAATGGATATTCGATAAGTGCAGCCATAACAAGTTAGATACTAATACTTATGATGCTAACACAAAGTTGTCAAATTTGGCTTTTGCGTGCCATTAAATATGACAAATTCATACTATTATTATGCAAGGTAAATTATGTGTTTCGACGCAAATTATAGAGAAACTGAAATTCGGGAATAATTTAGTTATATAACAAATATCTATCTGATCCATTGCGTTTAATCTACCAGATATATTCCTTATAAAATAAAATATTTTGAACCTAAATACTAAGCATGTTTTATTTAGGATTTTGAATTATTGAAGGCATTTGAATTTATTATAAATAATTAGAAATATCCTCATTCCTTTTTTGAATCATTTAGATATCATGGACGAAAATATTTATTCATTGTTTCTTAAAGAAAAGCTTTTATTCCGTGAGAAATAAAATATTTGTAATCACTATAATTTTTAAAACTAAAATAATTTTCTACGAAGGAATCAACAAACCACATAAGATCAATTGCAATTTTTTCCAGCATAGTAGGAGTCGAGAATAAACAATTAAAGAAAAAAAATACAAGAGGAAAAATTTGACTTCTTATTTATCTTTATGTTTACATTAAGTTCTTTCATTATTTTGCATCAATGCTTGCAAAACTAATATAACGGATTTCCCCTCTCCCCCTTTTTTAAAGAACTGAAAAGAATACATGAAAAAATTCCACCATTGAATAATGTATTTTTAAACTAACACAGTTATGTAAATACTCTTTTTTTAAAAATAGAAATACAATAAATGAATTGGAAGAAACAGAGAAAACGTTACATAACGAACCCTTTTCGTTATTTAGTATGCCTTTAACTTTTAAAGAAGCATTACTGGTGCTGATATTCGAGTTTCCATATAAGTTTGGAATATATAATTTCTATATTATTGTTATCAATACAGAATTTCTAAGGATTTATTCAACACAACAAAGCTGAACCACATACCTCAATAGTAACACCACATGATCCTAAAATTCAGCATTAAGATCACTCGATCTATTTTCAATTCTTTCAAATATTAGAATTTATTTATCTGCTATCACTATAAAGTGTTGGAAATAAGCATCTTTCGCACCCATTGCGAATGTGGCGTAATCCTTATAATATTGTACAACAATGTTTTTTTGACATAAGTAAAAGTTTGCATGCACAAAATAATTTTGAATATTATGACTGAACAATAAAAAAATTATTGTTTTATTTACATGGTGTGCGAACAATTAGCAAAACAGCTATTATTAAAGAAAATCATAATGAAAATAAATTTTTGGTTTATATTTTTGGCCTCTTTTTTTAATGATACATTGAATTGATTCGCAACAATAAAAAAAATCATGAAATTACGATATTAAAATGTGCATAGTAATATGCATAGTGATACAGAAATAAATATGGTGCCATTCACATATTTAATTATTTATCACATTTATCTACGTACTCAGCTTTTTATTTATTAACAATTATCAAATTTCCTTGCAGTGGGAAAATGTTAAAAACTTTACTGCTACAAATATTTCTGGAAGTTGTAAAAGCGTTATTTTTTCACAATACTTTTTTCTTCCCATGACAGAGAAAGCGTGTAATCACTGAGCATGCGCAGCTGAAAAAATCACTCCTGTTCAGGATGTAGTACTTTTTTTTGCCACTCAAAAAAATATATATAATTTTCTATTGATTTCTCCTCATAGAACTATAAAAGGAATGTTTTAAGATTTTTAATCTATTTAGCGAAATAAAGTATAAAAAGAAATAAATAAGTAATTAAACTGACGAAATTACTTAGTAAAACTCTGTAAAATTAGAAGGTTTTGTGATTCCGCAAAGGGTCTGCTCGAATATCTTTTAGATTTCTTTTGCTATATGAGCATCTTAAAATAGATTCTTCTCCAAAAATAGAATCCGAAGATTTAACCATATCATGTGAGTATGAATTAAAGTCGTTGGAAAAACGATATTTTTAAATTAAATTTCAAATTTTTTAAAATAACGATTGGCAGTACATAATTCATTTTATGAATAAAATATTGATTAATATAGCGGCTTCAATGCTTGTCTCTAAACATAAAATTACATAACATAAATGGAAAAATCTTTCAAATTAATCTGAAGAACAAAGTCACAAGGTTATATGTTTTTGAAAAGTATAATTATAATGATATCACTGATCATCCGTGTTGATGAATAACGAACAATTTTAGATTTACAATAAGATCGCAAACGTTTACTTATGTGAGCATGCAATATATTGCAAATAGATACTATAATCCACCCCTTTTGATGTAAAAACAATAACTCTCAGAAACATTATTAAATTTTGAGAAATTCAATCTCTGTATTAAGCAATCTCTTCGCTCCCTATTCACTACACATGGTAAGACAATACGCTTGTTGTGGATGAATCAAATCTAGATTGAACAGACATTCACAATAGAGGGAGCGAATTACTAGAGGTATTGTGGTTTAATTTGCACTGCAATTATCTCTATATCTATGGAGAAGAGAACATGAAACGTGTTACAATCCACTTAATATCTCGGAAGATTTAGATTGCAGGAAGTAATGTCCAAGTTGATTTGAAGTGATGCTCAACTATTCTATTGATAGTATGTTACGTATACTAGTGGAATAATAAATGAATTCAAAATTTTATTTTAACATGAGTGTCTATCTTAATTTATTGCATGTTATTTCATCATTCTCTTTACTATTTTTGATCAAATTTAATTAAACGTTTTAAAGATTTCTAGTAAACAAATTTTTGAATAAAATACAGCTAATAGAAATGGAAACTCATGCATTTTCAGTTGTGTTTTGTCATGGGATAACAAAAGTAAATAAGTATTCAACATTTAAAAGATATGCAAGATTCATCTTATCTTCATATTCCCTTGCTTGACTCTTATTATTAATAAATTAATTTCTTAGTACAATTGCGTCGAACTTTATCCGGCCCACACATTTAAAGCTTTCTTTTTCCGTTCTAATTCATCATTTGAATTAAAATTTTTGCTCCATCTTTAAATAAAATCATTTTCGCTTGTCTCCAAAACTTTCCCCTAGATTGTTATTTATATGATTATAAAAAAATTCAGTGTGTTTAGAAATATTTATTACAAATAGATTGATTAAATAAATCTTTCAAAACGTGGAGAATGTAATGAAATTAAATATTAGTACTCCATATCACCAATTAAATCTCAATGCATGGCTCGATTTCTGGCCATAACACATCGTTGTTAAAAGATATAAGGACTCTCTAAAAATATTCAATATTATATTTCATGTATTTAGAATTAACTCATCATAGAGTATTTCGACTTATAATCAGGAAAAAAAAATTAGTCAAGCTTACCTAACTGATTTGGATATTGGGTACCAGGTTATTCAAAGACAATTTGTCATTCTAGCATTGGAGGTATCGTCTGGAAAAAGAAATCCAAATAGGCTTCTTGTTTAGCTTATTGATTTCAAAATTGGTACCTGATTATTTCAAGACCATTTGTCATTCTTTCATTCCAGATGGGTTTTTTGTATTGTAACATTTATACCCCCCCCCCCTGCACCACAAAGTATCACACGGTGCTTACAGAAGTAAGTATGCAACTCATTGCATAAAGAAAAAGAAGAAAATTTAACAGTCATGAAGGATTACAGATGTCAACAATAAATTTACAGAAATTTTCAAAAGCACTTCTGGTGGAATTAAGTTGATGAAAACTGGAGGCCAATTTATATTAATGCCCTTGAGAGCCAGTCTTAGGATCTGTATTTCTTTGACAAACTTGGAACATAGAAGGAGAACACGTTCAGCATTTTCTTCGCCACCAATATTACAATCGCAGGAAGATGACGGAAACAAATTAAATTTGTACAAATAACTTTTAAAGTTACCATGACTAGTGAGAAATTGGGTTATAATTTGTAATTAGTTCAAAAATGATGGCATGACAGTCTTTTTATTAATGGATGGAAAAAATTTCTTTGTTAAGCTCCCTTTATTTGAAATGAGATATTCTTGATTCCAAGACTCCACCATTTTTTCTCTCGTAATCTTCTTGTAAAAGGATTTAAGAATATTAACGACAATGTTAATTTTGCGTTTAGTAACAGCCTTTGCAAGCCAATCGGCCCGCTCATTTCCATAAATGCCCGTGTGTCCACGAACAAATGCAAAAACAATCGAGATATTTTTATCTTCCAGGCATTTAATTTGCTTTTGGATCTCGACGATTATGTTGTTAGACGAAGAAATACACTTCAGAGAATCCAAGAATGAAAGAGAATCGGTACAAATGAGATAGTCTCAGATTATTCTATTTTATTCAGTGATCTATTTGATGGCGAAATTTAAACATAAAAGTTCAGCTACAAAAACTATGCATTCATCATTAATTCTGAATTGAAAGTGCTCGGATTCAATACAACTTCTGAAAACAACAAATGCTGAACATTTGTTCAATTGAACTATTTTTTTATATTTAATTAAAATTGTAATAATTAAAGATTTAATTTATTCAAATAAAATAATAGCTTTTTTTCAAAGTTACATTAGAAATAATTTAGGAAGTACTTCATAATTCTAAACCTTCATCCGATTACAAGGATAGCATTTGATTCAGTATTTTGCTCCGTTTTTCCTTCACCGTGGAACGATATTCATTTCTTGATGGATTTAAGGAGCACCAGTCAATAAAATCGACTAATTTTTCTGTTTATTACGAACACGTGGCCATTCACTGGCTAAAACGAAACTACGCTTTGATATTGCCATAGCTACATGTTTAAAGTTATTTTCAATATTAATTCTTTTTTGATGCCAATTTTGTTTAATTAGCTCTATTAATTATCAATAAATTATCTCAGTATGATGGTGTAAATGACATTTAAATTATTGTCTGTTGAAAAGCTTTACTAACTATAGATAAATTATATCAGTATTATGGTGTAAATGATATTTAAATTTATAGTTTATCAAAAACACCTCTTAAGTATAAATAAATTATCTCAGTATGAAATGATATTTAAATTTATAGTTTGTCGAAAAGTATTATTAAAGTAAATGAAAGTAAATACTTATATGGAAAAAAAAACATCTTTAGGGATCTTTCTAATTCTGTTCCGTTTGATAATAAATTTAAAATATTCATCGAAGAATAAAAAAAAAGAACAAATTTCTTGAAGCTCAATTTGAAAGCAAAAAAGCAAATATGCAAATATGTGTACGAAGTTATTAATGTAGTATTTAAGTGAAAGATATATGAAATATATCAGAGAATTCAACAGAAAGAGAATTTTTACTGCTTACAAATAATGAATGAAATAATATTTATTTTATTAAATTTCGTGAGAAGGGATGTAACTTAAATTTCACATTGTATGTAGATTGAAAATAAAATATCGCGTAGGAGAAAAATCAATTTAATTAAATTATGATTTCCTGGGGAAAACTGATTATATATATTTTGTAACTGATATTTTTGAATTGTTCTGCATACATAGACAATTGAAATTTTTAAAGCTTGGAATATCAATACTGGATATGCCTTTATTTCGAAAAGAGGGTCCACATACCTTTTGTACCAAGGGCGTTGAGGAGATAATTAACTTAAAAAAATCCTGTTTCCACTTTTTGATTGAAACTATTCTTATGAACATCATTTTGTAATTGCAATAAAAATACCTAAAACACTTTAACGATTACGATATAACGATTTAAATTCTTTTTAGTTCCATTTTTTTATTCAGCTGAAAAAAAAGAGTAATAAATCAGTATTAGGATTCTCTATTTCTAAAACTGATTAAGGAAAATAGGTAATAGATCTTTAAAAGAATTGAACATTTATTGCCTCAATAAAGATGATCAAAAAAAATGTGGATAACCATAGACATTTTTTTTTTTGCTTACTAGAAATAACACATAATTTTTTCTTTTTCAAAGAGCTACATATTTTGTATTAAAATGCAATAAAAATGAATTTTTTTATATATAAAATTAGAATGCATTTAGATATTAATGATTACTAATTATAATTCGAAAGTAAATAAGTGAATTATATTTGAGAAAGAAGAAAAGAATTTCTCTTCTTCTATTACATTATTTCTCATCATTTGAAATAAGAAAAGGAAAGGAATTTCATAGTATATAGCATTTCTATTTCATTTTGTGTTTAAACACATAATGAAAGTCATAAGAGTTATCAAAAGATTTATTTCATTAAATCTTTCTACATACAAAATTTAATAAGTCGAATTTCTCAAATATTTATAGACATGAAAGTAGAACTTCAGTTCATTGTATTTAAATAAATTTCTTTTTGACGACATATCTCTCCTTGGCGACATATCTCTCCTTGGTGACATATCTAACATATACTATGAGTATATTCAATTTCTCATAACACTGACACTCATTTTACGAAGAAATCATATTATTTACATGAATATGTGATAATTTAACTGATGTGAATAGTTAAAATTAACGTCTACGACAAATTGTTGCCATGTGTCTATATTTGTAGCTGAAGATAATCAAGATTAATTGTAATTGACCTGGCATCAGGTAAAAATATCGGCAAATCTGTATTTTTTTCAAATTTTTAAGAGGCAGAGTATCCTGTTTAAAAATTTATCCAAGACATAAATTTTAATTAATACTAAAAATATCTTCTCTTTGAATTTCAATTATTAATATATCTCGAATAAAGTAAAGCATAAAAAAATCAATTTCATTTAAAAAATTATGTATTTCGAGTTTATGTCCCATTAATATAAGAAAAGTAAAATTAAATAATAGAAAATACTGTTAAGCATCAGGAATATCTGCAATATTACATTAAAACATAGCATCAACAAACTCTAAAATTAGAAGCCTTTTCAGTCACATTTGAAACTTTTCCTATCTGTGAAACTAGAAATGAACAGTCAACAGTGAACAAAATTGTTCCTTTTATTTTTCTTTCTTCGGCCTCTGTTTACTAAAATCGAGAATATTCAGTATCGCTGGAAGTGTTTTCTAAAGAAGAAGATATGGATAAAAGCAGGAAATGTTGAGAGGAAAAAAAAATCTTCTGCCTTGTTTTTGATCGAAATGGAAGAAATAAGTATCGGAATTTGGAGCAAAAAGAAATAAAAAAATTGAAAGAAGAAAGAAGCTCAGAGGAAACAAAAAGACGTTTCTCGCGCAATGTTAAAGAATTTTCAATAAAGCTGTTTCAGAGTCTCTGAAAATTGCATCTTTTTTATTTTTCATAATTTTAGAGAAAGTGTTATTGAAGGTTCGAACTTTTATGTATATGAGTATTAGAATACTAACTAGCTGCCAAATTCGAAAGTGAAATGGAAATCTATAATCGGTATATGTCAATTAACGTTTGATTTTGTTTTCTTGTTAAGCTACCTATAATGAAACTTCAGTTCTGTTATTCAGAATCAGCGAAGTCTTAGGAAGAATATTTAATGTTTAATGCTGGACAGATTTCCTGAAAAACAAAGTTTTGTAATATAAGTGAAATTCATTATGTAATTCCGGAAAATATCTAGCTTTTTTTAATGTGTATTTTTGATTTTTTTTCTTAAACCTTAAAGTACATTTTTTACAAAAGATAATGTATACAAAATACATAAATATACAAAATTAAAATTAATATACAAAAAAATAAATGAAAAAGCATTTTAAAGGAACTTTAATATAATATTTAATAATTTAATAGACAACTTTTAATCTAATGTGTTTCTGCTTAGAAATTCTCTTTAGAAAATTAGAAGGATGAATTTCAACCTTCACACTTAAACGTAATATCCATTTTTAATAAGAATTTTTATTCAATGGCATTTCATAGAATAAAAATAGAAGCGATGGTATGGTTATTAGGACATTTTATGTTATATTTAGACAGCATTGTTTGTTACTGGAAGGGTACAAAATGGCACATTACAATAGAATGCTTATACAGTGTTTAGGACTAGACTAAAACATGAGATACTGTTTGTAGATGTTATATGCTTTTTCAAGGCATTTTATAATATACCAATTCCTATTTAAGCAAAGCTTGAACAGAGAGTTATGATAAGACCTTTATTTAGATTTAGAAGACATTCGTTCTATCAAAATAAAAATATGATAAAAAACAATAATAAAAGATTTCATTAAAAGTATTTCATTCAAATTATTTAAGGGAAAATTTTAGACTGTTGTTGAAACCTTCACGTATGAATATCGTATATTTTGATATCCCCGAACCAAAAATGAAATGCGCATGGAAAAGTTTAAGTCTGAAGTATCATGCTTAGAAGTATAACATTGCTTACTATGTAATACTAGAAGTGAACTGGCAATATATTTTAAACATGATCTAGTTGTCACTTGGCATTATGTAGAATGTCTAGGAAATGTGTAAAGTATTAACAGCTTCCTATTTTGACTAAAAAGTCTTTTGAATTCTACAGAATTTTACATTGTAAGCTTTACAGGAAACACACAGAATTAAATTTATGTAAAATATTGAGATATTAAATATCAGAATTAAATAAGGAAAAAAAAATATTCGTACAAATGTTATGCTTGATAATGAATATCTATATTTCATGTAGAATGGCAATTTATCTTCATTTGGCGCAGAATGAATGGCTTGGAGAGCAACACATATCGTACTTAGCTTTAATGCAAGCTCTTTATGCGTAATTGTGTGTTTACAAAATAGTATAGTCTTTTAGGAGAGAGAATTGCAAAAGGAAACAAAATAATCCAAATATTTAAGATAATGGCTATTTATAATAAACCTCTTGTAATTAGTTTCTCAAGGCAAATAAATTTAAACTTATCGCTTAACAGTAAAATCTTTTACGATATTTCAAACAATATAGCAGCATAGAATCTATATTTCATTCCTTTTATCTGTATATAAAATATTCGCTTGTTTTTTTCTTACTATCTGGTTCGCATGAGTCCAGTAGAAAAATTTCTTTACTGGATTGAGAGATAATTAGAGTCGTGTAAATTTCAATGAATTTTGTACACTTATGTACATAAATTAAGGATAATGCAAGTTCAGGAAAAGAAAGAGTCAGAAGCAAAACAAATGTGACTTATTTGTAAAGCCTATTTATTAAACAAAAGGTAAAGTGCAAAAAAGATGCTATATGTTTAATAACATTAATAAAAAGTTGCGATTTTTTGCTCCCTGGAGCAAATTACAAAAAAAAAAAAAAACAAAAAAAACCCAAACCTATTTACAAAAACCAATATTACATGGTTGATATGATGGTTAATACATAGTATGTCTCCCAGACGATGCAATACAGTCCGTACAACGCCTAGGCATACTGAGTATCAAATTATCAATCTGATCCTGGGAATATTACACTACTCATCAAGCAATGCTCTCCGAAGTTCCGATAGACATGTAGGAGGTGGTTGACGGGCTGCAACTCGTCGACCAATCATGTCCCACTTACGCTCTACTGGATTCAAGTCCAATGAGAATGTTGGCCAATCCAAACGGGTGATATCCTCCGATCGAAGGCATTCGTTTACGATGTTTGCATGGTGAGGACGGGCGTTGTCATCCATAAACATGAATTCTGCGCCCATAGCCCCGAAACAAACGTGCATGTTGTTACAGAATGAAGTGCCGATAGATTTGGTCTGCCATGGTTCCAATTTGAACATGCAGGTCAGTTCTGGAACCCAGAATAATTCCTTCCCAAACCAGCAATCCTGCACCACCGTAACAGTGCAGTTCAGTGATGTTCTCTTGGTGGTAACGGGTACCTGGAGCTCTCCATATGAAAGCCCGGCGAGAATCAGACTGCAAGCTAAATCTGGACTTGTCGGAAAACATCACTCATGCCCACTGTTGCGATGTAGACAATGCATGTTCTCTACTCCAGGCTAACCGGAGGCGTCAGTGAGTTGCAGTAAGTGGAACATATCTGATGGGCCTACGAGCATATAGATCAATTTGCCCTAAGCGTCTCTACACGGTCTACCTTGAAACTGTCGTACCAGTGGCTGAAGAGAGCTGACGAGACAGGTCTTATACTGTGCTCCGCCTGTTTCTTTTGGCAGTAACTGCCAAATACTGGTCCCCATTCGGCGTTGCAAATCGGGGGCGATCTGTGCTATATAGTCTACTCCCATTAACAGCATCTTAGAATCGTTGCCAAAGCCTGGAGATGACACTCTGGGAGATTCCAAGTTCCTAGGATACTTACAGCTATGTACGCCCACATTCCAGACGGCCGATAATTCTACCACGTAAAAATCATCCAAATGCGTCCTTTGTATCATAACTGTGCAGTTATTGCACTGAAATGCTTTTAAAGCGCTTGCGAACAATTTTACTTCTTTGCCTGTATTCCTTACGCATCACTCTCTTACTCTCTCCTCATTGTGACGTACTATCGGTGTCATCTGGTGGCTTCCTGTAATCTGCATATGGTTTTTGAAGATATGTATAGTCATTTTTCGGGTGATATGTGTATTTAGAGTTCAATTTTCGCGTGACTCTGAATTATCCTTAATTTATGGACATGAGTGTATATAAGAGTTTGAGAAACTAATCAAAACAATTTCTATATTCCTAAAAAACTTTCCTCAATTCTATATTTAGAAATTCCTAGATGTGCATACAAAAATAAATATAAAAAAATACAAAAATAGATGTATTTTATAAAGCAATTGAAATTTCTGGAGTTCAAACATAATTCCTAGGGGAAAATAATTAAATAGTTATCGAATTTCTAAAGAATTTCTTATCTGGTGGAATTCGAAAATTATTAACATTTTAAATGAGGCATAGAAATGTTGAGTTAATTATCATACTTATTTGACATTTACTAATAAAATAGGTAATTAATTTTATAATGCATGCCTCATTCTTTCGCTTATTAAAAAATATTTTCAGCAATTAAATTAAATTTTAATTTTTACTAACTCTAATTAGTCATTAATGCATTTTATACTTTACTTTTAGATTTAAATTGATCTTACACTTTCAATATAAAGCCCTATTTTTATTTAGCACAAAAACTTTACTTATTAAAATTTGGTGGCCGTAATTCATTTACAAACATTTTTTTTTTAAAAAAAGAGGAACTCTATTAGAATTTTTATAATGTTTAACAGGTAAATTGAAGAACTGGCTGTAGTAGGATGAAACTAGATTAAATAAGCAGAAATAAACTAAGTTTACAAGATAATAAGATTAAAGTCACACTTAAAAATGATAAAAATATCGAAAAATGTTTTTGCATTTTTAATGGCCCATACATGTCAGAAGTTTATCGCCAAATTTTATATTTAAAATTTTGTTCCTACTTTAAAAAAATGGGAAGTTTTTTGTGTGTTGATAGTCTCAAACTGAAGACAGTTGGTTAGTTTCGTTTTTATTTTGAAGCAGGTTTTCATTCTTAAATTTAATAAATTAAAATATTTTTTAATTAAAATCGATTTCTTAGGTGAAATCAATTAATCCTGTTGCTTTTTTTGAATTTTCATTAATACTTAAATAATATCTTATTAATTTTTACAAAACGCTTTGCTTGCTTTGAAGCTTTATATTTTAATATTTTTTTATTTCTTGTTTATTTTTCTGTTGAGATAATACAATAATTGGTAAATTCTCAAATTATTCAGACACTTTATGTCTTAAAGAGTAGACAGACTAGTGTAAATAATCTCTGAAAACTAGATTTCTGAAGTCACTAATGTGAGACTTTAAAATACAAATGTTTTGAATACAGTTATTGTGGATAAAAATTGAAGATATATCTATTGGATATAACTATATCTTGGATATTGAAAATAAAATATGTGATGTAGAAAATCGAGTATCAAAAATTCTAACTAATCGTACCATTTTAATATTTCTTAGAAATTAAAAGGTTTTTAAAAGCAAGGAAATTAAAGGTTTTATGTTATTATTATTAATATTTTATAGTAATGCCTTGTGTTCAAAACATGTACGAAATCATTAAGTTTTGAAAAATGAAATAATCTGCTGTTGCCGTGTCTTAAGTATGGCCGTATTATAATTGATATTGTACAAAATTATAATAACTAAAATAAAAAAATATTCAATCATAATGAATTTAAATAGTATTTTTTGTGCATATTTTAAGTTGGTAAAGAGCATATTGAAAAGTTAGAGCTTTATAAATGCTATTAGGTTCTGTTTATAGCCTTTAGAAATATTAAAAGCATTTTCCCAGTCTTTTGTTTTGTTGATGAACGCGTGTGTATTTTCTTTATCTTAAGGTGTTTTTTTTTCTATTTCAAGGTAGTCTTGAAATGTTTTGTAGACACTTGCATAAATATGCTCTGTAAGATTTAGTATGAGTTTAATTCTGAATTTCTGAATTTTTACATCAATTTCAGGTCAAATGAATATTTCTGCAATTTTTAAGATTCTAGAAAAATAATTATTAAAATTTTATAAGGAGTCAGATCTTCAGTTTCATATTAACTTTAATTGACAATAATCAAAATAAATAAATAAATATAAAAAAATAAAAATTAGGTGAAATAAAAAATGAAAAAATATTAATAAATAAATATTTTATAAATATTTTACAAACATTTTATTTAAATCATAAGTACATTATAAATAAATATTTTATTTATCTATAGTAAAGCGATAGTGGACGCTAAATTGACTTTTTTATAACATTTAATCTAGTAATATAATCAATATACAAAAAAATAAATCACTGGCTTGATTTTGTGAGTTTTTATTTTGAATGAATAATCGCAGTTCTAGCACAGTTCCTCATTGACTTGCGTTTTTGAGAAATATCGCAAATTGAAACAGGATTTAGCTTCTTCTCAACCCAACTAACTGACAGGTTTCAGCAACTGGTATTGAACTTTGCAAGCATAGTTAAACTATACGAATGCTTTATGTTGTATAATTGAAATATAGTTTAAAATTCCTATCTATAGTTTGTTACGCTAAATTATAGTTCACAGAAAATAATCAACACGACAAAATTTAATTATTAATTTTGAGGGTGAACAACTATCTATTAAGAATGACTTGTCGATGTCTAATAAATATTATATTTCCTTATTTTTAACAATCAAAATAATTTCTTTATCATCATACATGTTTACATAAGATGTAGCAAAATGGTCACAACCTAGAAAACAAAAGCCTAAATTTTACATTACTTTTTCATTATTACATTTTAAATGCCTTATCGATATATATATTAATTATATTTCATTTTAAATATGTAATAAAAAATATAAATAATTTTAAAATATGAATAATTTGTTTTAATTATCTGCTAAAATGCAGTCTACCTAAAATGGATAACACGACAAAATTGCCTGCCTTTTATAGTTCCCGGGAGGCTGGGCTAGAAGCTTCTAGAGCAATCAGGCGTATCTCTGTTCCTAATGAACGGATCGACAAAATTCTCGAAGTTCCGAGCATTATCCATTTTGTCGCCAAAGTCGCCAAATGGTTGCAAAGTTTGTCACGAAGCTTTGGGATCACTGGCTCAGCATCCGGCAGAATCCAATACGGATGACTGTAAATCAGTCTTTCTTATGATGGCACTATTCGTGATGAAAAGCAAAATTACACGTTTGTAACAAACTTGCATCACAGTTAATCAAGATCATATGAATGCCATGCAGATTATGCACTTGAAAAAACGCAATAAATATATTCCTATTGCATAAGGCCCATTTTTCCTTACGCTCTGATGGGCCATAAAAAGACAATAATAACGAACAAAATAAATTTATAATAAATTTAAAATAAATTTATAAATTTATAACAAGTTACAAATATGATTGCTTTTCAACATAATAGCCGTGAAGATTTAGGCATTTATTATTTTGGTGGATCAGGTTCATTATTCATTTTCAGGATTCATTATCTGAAAATTTTGAATTATTTATTAAAAAAGAGAAGAATTAAAAATCAGTTCACCATTTAGGGAAAGTTTTATGAGCTTTTAGGATTTTTTCAATGAAATATAGAAAGTTAGTCACAAAATACTGTTATAAAATCGCAAAAAATAAAATATTGCTTAGATTTTAAGTTAGAAATATGAATAAATTTTAATGAAAAATTTAAAAGATGAAAACTCTGCTTCAGAAAACAGCTATTACTTGTTCAGGGATTTTTTTTATCTGTATTTCCCATTTAAAAATGTTGAAAACTCCTTTTTTGAAAATAAACAAATTTAAGACTTCTATGACCATAAAGCTTTGCATATATCATTGAAATGACAGTGATTGATTGTGCATTTTGTTTTCAGTGGCATATGTTTAAGGATTTTTGTCTTTTCTTTTCGTTTGAAATATAGTACTTTTGGGATTGACAATGTTTGAGAAAAGGACATGCTTTAGAATGATTAAGTGACTAAAAAATAAATCTTCCAAATATTTTTATGAAATATGAACTCACGAAGTAAAAAAGAATTTTAGGCAGCTGAAAAATTTTATTTGTGTCCCGTATAAGAGTCAATTTAAAGTGTAAATTAATACTTTTTCTTAATTTTTGATAAAGTACGTAATTTTTCTTAATTTAGATTTTACTATATTGATTAAATATGGTGCTATCTTTCATTTATACAATAAATCATTACATTATACAATCATTTATACAATAAATCATTACATTACATCAATACATTTTTGTCATCATTAATCGTATTAATCAATATGAAGCTCTATATGATAAAAGATAAATCAAACCTTTTTTAAAATATAAATATTTTAATAAAATACTGAAGCTTATTTCACTTAAAATTAATTTAATATAATATTTTTCATAAAATTAATTTTCCCTTTTTTTTCTATATTTATTTTATGCTTCTGTAAAAATTCTTTTTAATTGTAGATAAAAATGAAGCAATGAGAAAGCCTCTAGAAATTTGAAAAAAGAATTCTTTTTGAATTTACATGGCATAAGAATAAACATAGTATAATAACAATAAAGAATCAATCTAATTTGATATAACTACTTTAAGCGTTTAGGTCACATTTAAGTTTTAGCTCCATTGCACTTATTTTTTAATGACGCTCAAATGTATTAATTCATCCCATAACATCTAATTCAAAAAGGTCCAGTAGTATTTATATAATTTATATTATAATATTGAAAGCATCTACAATAAAATATATTGTAATAAAATAAAGACACGTTTAATTTGTGAATAGAAAACTTGATGAATCAGTGAACAGTTTTCTTTGCATTTCAGTATTACAGAATAAAAGCTTTCATTTTTCTATATAAGAAATGATGGCTAATAAATCATATTTTTAGACATAAATTCAAAAATGTTATTTGCCGGCATTACAAAAGATGAAATACGTGCCATAATTGATTGATTTCAATAATTAGAAAATATGACAAGTTGACTTCTTATTATCTGATCGATAAAAAAGATATTTGAAATGAATGACTCAATTCATTATTTAACGAACTAAAATCTATTCATTTGAGACAACTAGTTTTTTTTTATCCTTTATTTCTATGAAATCTCGTTTCTAATAAGTTATTTTATGATTTTTAGAATCTCAGCTGAAGGGATTTTGTAGACTTTCAACACCGGAATCGTTGGAATTGTTTTTTTTATATACTGATTTTTTATAATTGAGAGTAAAAAGCTAATTTAAATTGTAATGAATATTCTAATCAGACTTTTCATTGTTCACCTCTTTCAATATTTGTTATTGCATTCGCCGTAATTGAAAATCTGGTTAATTAATTTCAGTAAGTCTTCTTCATCACTTTATATTCTAAACATGCTTTGGAATGTCCACTTAAGGTGAAAAATGTAATGCTAATACGCGAATTCCTGATAAGGCTCCATTTTATTTAATGAAACCGATAATGCTGAGAAAGAATGTACGGGCTTGTTATCTTCCTCTAAAATAAAATAATGCATTTCAAGAATGCAACTCAGGAAATTCAAATAATAATACTTTGACATTGAGATGAAAATATTTCAGCTAAAAATTAGGAATTTTCCAATTGCTAAGATCTCAAAAATTCCACAAATTATAAATGAGCTCTATTGATTCATTTCATCAAAGTGAAATAATATAATAAAAATTCTTATTTTTTGTGTATTTCTTATATTACAATGGCTTGAGCATAAATATAGAAATCTTTATTCTATATTTAAATGTATTAACAATGATTCATGAAATTTAAAAAACTAAAATTATAGGCTGATGTATTAAAAATTATAGTTACAAGCCTGCGTAATCTCTAATTTCGATACTAATTAACTTTTTTCTAATTCATTTGTATGTAAAGCGAAAGATAATTGAGTGTCATTATATTAAGATTGAAATGTAGTGATATAACTGCCAAAACTCCTCGAAAATTAATTTGTTAATTTTTTTTAACATATTATTCAGAATCATCACAATCTTAAACTACGACATGATTATGATTACAAACCATTGGTGAGTTCATTCATTATGGTTTCAGAGATGCAGAATTTTCTGAAATGATTTTTTTTAAAATTACAATTTTGTTGATCGAGTTTCATTATTTCTACATTTTGACATTTCTATGTTCTTTGTTTAATTTTTTATTCTTAAAATTAACCGATTAACAAAAATATAAAACAAAGGAAAACATAAAAATTACAAAAAAATATTAATCGAGGAGTAAAAGAATCTCGTGTCTTGATTATTCGTTGTGCAGCTCATGAAGGCTAATTGATTGATTTGATCATAAAATAATTCTTTTTTTCATTTAAAAATAGAGGTACTAACCATAGCTGAATTAACCTGGGGCGTTAATAATTTTTTCACAAATAATTAAATTAAATAACTGTATTTAGTAAAACAATTTTCATTTTTTGAAAAAAAAAATAGGTATTTGACAAAATTACTCCTTTTTTTTACTTTCTATTTATTACGAATTTTATTAATTTGACACACATTTCACTAAGTTTTTCTTAAATAATTCATTTCGAAATTATAATATGATCTGAGAGTTATACAACTGATTGAGAAGTATAAAAAAATTTACAGAAATTACCCCCCAATATTCCCGATATATCCCTACACCACAAATGTTTCTAATATGTATTGGGAAACAAGCTTAAAATTTAGATTATTATTATATCTGTGAAGATTACAATAGTTTATACAAAATTATAAAGTTGTATTAAAATTCCCATCTGAGCTCTATGTTCAACTAAGAAGTATCGAATAAAGATAATATTTCTAACACTCTTATCGAATAATTATTCTTAAGGAATGTAGTGAAAGAGTACTAGCTTTATTTCTCGGATAGAGACACCTACGATTTTATCTCAACAGTAAATTACATATTTATTAACAGAATGATCTTGTTTATTAAAAATTGATGGCATTGTTTATTAAAAATTGATTTTTCCTTATATCAATAGAGATAGATTGTCTGGAACCCTTGAGATATTTCTGCATCAAGCATACATTTATAAAAAATTTCTTCTTTGACCTATGAATATAAAACTGAATACATAAATTGGTTCTTTATGAGTGGAAATAAAATAAAACCTGAAAAATATCAATTATTTATCAAAGCATATTATAATTTATTGCGCTAATGCTTTTCAAAATTTTTCAAAGTATCATATCATAGCTCTATAAAAATCTCCATTAAAAGATTCTTGTACTAGATGCACAGAGCACATGACTCTTAAATTAACAGGTTTTAATGCCTGATAATTTGGAGGACTCATAATCGTGAAAATATATCTAAAAGATTAACTGAAAAAAATAAGCAATATTTTCACCAAATTAGCTGGTCGCCGAAGGCAACTAACGATAATTGGTATGGGATCGGTATCCCTTAGAAAGGTTCATGTTCATAAAAAGCAGAACATACGTTAGACAATTCATATAACACAGGTTTAATACCTAATGCTTTGAAAGAATCACGAATTTTGAAATGGAGTCATTGAACTTCTTAGTGAACTAAACGACTTGCTGAAATTAAATATAACTAATATCCCTGGCTAACTAGTTGGTTATCAGTTTAAAAGTAAATTATATAAAATAATATAAAACATAATGGATTACTATGGATAAAAATAATAAAATTTTGATCCTGATGGTAATAAACATGAAAATATTAATGATAAATAATTAACTTACTTGTTTATATTGCATTCGGATCAATGAATAATATTCAGTATATAATAAATAAAAAATAATATAATTAAATGGTATATCAATGTAAAAAAATTATAATACTGTTTAAAAAATAGCGTTATAATCTCGGAAATGTAATTAGAACAATATTTTTGCAATATAATTAAATGATAATCTAGAAATAACATTAAATAATGAATAGAAACTTCGAGTAAAATAAAATATTTACACTCACACATATACACACACGTACATACACACACACGCACTCCCACATACACGCATACACATACACATGCGCCCACGCGCACGTACGCACACACACACACTTTCATGTATGATGTCAAACACATGTATGATGTATGAAGATTCTGGGATTATATTTGCATATATCAGTCAAAGATAAAAAGTTTTCCAATTGTATCTGTTATTAGTTTTAAGAAGTTAAAATGGATAAAATTCTTGTTATTTATCATATTTGCTATTTAGGCAAAATATTGTGGAATAAATCAGATGAAACAGTAGGCAGGAGGGGGTAAAAAAGAAAGGAGTGATGTACGGTGAAATTGAAAAATCGGTAAACAGAAAGTCTTCATTGATATTTTTCGTATGTCGTGTTATTTTGTATTCTATGAGAAATTCTGAATATTGTTTTCTTAATGATGACTTTCATATTTTATTTTATTTTCATACATCATTATTGTTGGAGTTAAGCTAAATGATATATCGCGGGAAACTAAAAAGACTTCAACAATTTTGGCTAACTGAAAGAAAACCGATGGTAATTGCATGAAAAACAAAGGTTTTGAATATTTTGTAAATATAATTTTTCTTTAAGCAAAAATACTTATGATGGAAATGTTGAAAAAGAAAACTTAATTTACTAAATACAAAATGTAAACTTATCAGTTTATATTGTTCAATTGAAATCTGTGAATATTATCGGAAAGCAAAAATTCAATTTTCTCTTTGAAGTAATAAACAACACGTAAGAAATCTTTTTACTTTTCTTTTTAAATTCCATTTTGGTATATACTTTCCTTTCTAATTTGTTGTTTACAGAATTCTTTCGAAATTCCGCGTTGAGTTAAACAGCATTTGAAAAAAGACTAAATATCCTAACAGTGGGCAAAAAATAAACGTATAATTTGCAGAATATATTTTCTTAAAGCAAATAAATTTTTTAAGGCAACTTTTTGAAACACTCATTTATTATGCATGAGTCAAAGAAAAAGATTTTATTCATATGTTTCATTTTTCACAGCCTTTTCTAGGCCTCTTAATTATTTATTGAAGCATTCTAATATAGTTTAATATGCGATTTTAAAATGTAATACTTTTAATAAAAGCAATTAAAAAATCTCTTGACTACGTATATAATATAATCATCTATTTCTGATAAAACATGAATACTAAATTGCAATGGCGATTAGTTTTTGTTATTTATATTTATTTATAATTTCCTTTATTTTCTGATTAAAATAAATAAAGAAACCTTTCTTGAAATAAATTATTAATTTTTTTTGTACAGAATATTATTATTTTTAAGTATAAATATTTATCATAATAATAATTTGCTACTTGAAATATACTCATTTAATTTATTAAAAAATTCTAAGGGTTCTCAGTTTTAATTATCAAGTTTAATTTATTAATAGTTGTTCATTTCTCGAACAATTCTACTGAGAATTTTCGTTTGTTAAAATATTTTCGGGGTTGTATTATTTTTTTCGTTTTAATTCTCTGAATATAAAGAGAATTAAATTACTAGTTTCTTATTTTCAAATCATAAAAAAGGTCGTTAAACTTTACAGTTAAATGGATTTTATACTTTGTAGGATGCTTAATTAAATTATGATTATAATGAAAGTTCCTTTCTCTTAAGTTAAATATTCCTTGTAGTATTATTTTTTATGCTGCTTATGATTCAAATAAGAAATAAGTATTTTTTTCTTTTTAATTAAAACTAAAGAAAAGAAAAAAAACATTTTATGAACTTTCATATCATTTCTTAACAACTTAATAATAATTAATTATCTAATCAAAATATGTAATTATGTTATAATTATGATTTTTTCAAATTAAATTTTATTTCATATTATATTTGGTCATAAAAAAACTAAAATTTAAGCATGTTTCTTTCCTAAGTCTGATTTCCATTCCTAAAAAATTTTTTTCTTTGGAAAAACTGAGAAGAAAAGTGCTTCTTAAGGCTTTTCTCTCTATAACATTTTTCAATGTCATAAAAATTTCATGAAATTAAACTGAAAAAAGTATATAAATAGAGTAAATGAATAAAAATAAAGAAATAAAAATTCAATTTCTGATAAAATGTAACTGAATTTATTGAATAATTTTACAATAAGAACATTTTGCTTCATGTTTCAAATAATATTAATCATTTAAAATTTTTTTATAAATGATTACATAAAATATGGCTATTTTGATATTTAGATTTATGCTGTTAGAATAAAACACAATCGTATTACAAAAAAAATTTAGTAGAATCATTTTTAAAATTATTTTTTGGTAAGAATGCTAAAAAGTAATATTTTCTATTCTTCTATTTATTGTAAAAAAATAATGCGTGTTTTTTTTTAGAAAACCTGATGATGCCATAACTATGGAATCAAGAAAAATATTAAATCGATATATTACTTGATGATTAAATTGTAAAAATTTTAAAATATAACGAAGAACATAGAAGTGAAAAAAATCAAGGAAAATCAGTGAAGAAGGATTTACAAAATTCCATCTTGAAAATATGAATCAAGTGAAAAAATTAAAAATGTATAATTAAATGCATAATTAATGTATAACATGATTAAACGTATCTCATGAGGGAGAAGTCTAAGGGGTTGCAGGCGGGTTAATATGATGGCCAAACAGCAGATCTAGCACGTCTAGTGCAAATTTGGGAAACAACAATAAAACTGTATGAGAGAAAAGTGCAATAGCATACTAAGTACTTTGATTAACAAATATGTTTTAAAAAAGTAAGTTAAAAAATAAAAGTTTAAAAGGCATAAGAACAGAAAAGATTTTATTTGACTGCATGATTACAACATAGTCTATAATACAGAAATGACTGTTAAGATGGGACTTAAAAGAAATGATTATAGAATCTTTTAAATGTTGTTTAGGCGAACAACAATGAAGAAAGGGTTATCAGACAATCTTAAGGATATAATTTAGTTTAATTTAATTATATTAACATCCCAGTTTTAAAGCAACACTAAAGCTCGCAATTTTGAACCGCGGTCAGATGACGAAGAAGAAAACTGAGCTGGCAATCCCCTCACCAAACTTTCACACTACAGCAGAAGGAGGGCATCCGATCCCGACGGATATAAAGTGCACCAGAGAAGCTTACATGATAGTTTTTTGTGGAATGGGGTCTCGAGCCTGAAATCCTCCGAAAAACATAAACAGGCCCGTTTAAAGATGTAAATTGTGATCCATGTTAATGAAATTCTCCAGTGTCTCTTCAGTATCTCATTAACATCTGATTAAAAGTGAACGCTAAAGGTAGAATTCCAAGGGATTGCAATCATATTATCACGCAAAAATTTAAAAAGCATGGAGGTAGGAAAAATGTACTGGCATATTATTTGTATGAATTACATGCTCTGTGTACTCTTTGGCATGATTTTCACCAAAAAATCGTGGTTTGCAACATCATATCTTAGAGAATTATTTTTACTGTAATGTTTGTTTTTACGATTCTGAACATATTGCTTCTTGAATTATATGTATAGAGTTGAAAAAATAAACCAAAATTCGTCAAACATCATTCAATTACTATGTATTATTAAATTATAAATTACATTGTACCATTTAAATATAATATAAATAAGTATATATTCAATTATAGTATGTACTATTAAATAATATTGCAGGCATTACATTGGAAATGAAATGAGTAAACATGCAGAGAAAAGTTATAGAGAAATTTCATCTGAGCAAATACGGAGTAAAATGATTGCTGAAATTCATGAATTAATATCTGCAAAATTCATAAATAGCATTAAAAAATTCAAGATATACTCTTAGAAATCCATTATATTTATTCAAATATGTGTAGAAACAAATATTTTGCAATCTATACAGATTCTCTTAAAATTTTGAAACCTTTTTTCATAAAAATTAAACTTTCTTATTGTAATTATTCAATATATAAACTGTCTCATTCTAGTAATTAAATATTCTAAAAATGTGCATTTTAATTATCTCATGATTTAATCCTTTTTTATATGTTTTATAATGCATATAATGGAATAATATTTTTAAGTGCAGTATTTATCAGTCAAAAACACAGAAACTACCAATTTTTTATTTAGTGTATGTAAGGAAAACAACATTTACTACATTTAAAGAACTTATTTAAACAAATTAATCAAATTTATTACTACCAATAAACTTAAATTTGAACAATAAAACCAAAGCCTAATAATTTTTTGAAGTGGGCATTAAAATTTCACTACATGTGAAAGAAAAATTGAATATATTTTTGAATGCATTTTGAAGTTGTTGATAATTAACTCTTAATTAGTCGATATGGCTAAATTCCTATAAGGTTACAAATGAGCAATAACATATGTGAAAATTGTACTCCTCAGAGCATTAAACTGAATTAATTTTATCACTGTAACCGAACAAAGACGTTATGATACTGACACTTATAACTTGCTTTGAGTAATAAATTATCTAATATAATTGAGTTAACACGCTGGCCATTAATTGTATTTGAGATATTACGTATACTAGCATTTAGAATAGCTTTCAGGAGTTTCACAATGTATGTAATCGGAAAATTATTATTATATCATAGTCCCTAAGCGAAATAACTAAAATGGGGCAAATATAATATCAAGAAATGAAATGGAATATGCATTTTTAAGTAAATTAGAACAAAGTCTAAAAGTAAGGAAAAAGAAGGTTTTTCAAAACCAGAAGTGCATCAGAAAGATAATTTTCCTAGTAATTCAGATTCTAGTTATCTATTGTTGCAAAAATATAATTTCATTTTCTTATTTTTTATTTAAACTGCGCAGATAGTAAACATAATCATTCTCTCTTAATTTTAAATTGAATATGAAAACTTCGATATTATATATATTTAATAAAACAATGAAAACGGTGTGAATACAATTTCAACAATGAAAAATGCATTGCTAAGACGTATTCAAATAATATTTTAAATTTTCTTTAGTTTAGTGATAGCATAATCGAGCATTAAACAGGTATAGCACAGATGACATTTCTTTAAATTTTATAACGATGTAAAATGTGGTTTTTGAAATTACATTTTAAGAATTTATGTCAGGAAAGCACCAGGATCTAACTTAAATTTCTAATTAAGAGTACAAAACATTTGCTTAGGTTTGCCCTTATTCATCTTCTAAAATACATTTGTAAAAAATACACTGGTGTGCAAAACTTAAGCAACAGGTATGTTTTTGCCATAACTTCACGAGAAATCATCTGAGAAACATGAGATTCAGAAATGAGATACAGCATTTTGTTCTGAAAGAATGACGAAAGCATAGTTGCGAAGAAATGAATACAATGCATACAGTATGGAATCAAACAAAAAAAGGCTTTATTGAACTCATAGTATCATTACACATGATTGTCTGTCCAAGAGGAAGAACAGCAAGCAGATGTTCCTTAGTATGGGATATGCCCTCCCCTTACTGCAATGGTTGCTTCGCACCGTCTCCCCATACTCAGCAGCAGATTGTCCAACAGTTCTTGAGGTAAGAGTGCCCATTCCTCAAGCAGCATCTGTTTAAGTTGTCGGGTGTTCCCAGGAGGATGTAATCGTGCCGCAAGGCGTCTCCCCAAAGCATTCCACACATGTTCTATGGGATTTAAATCAGGGGAGCACGCCGGCCAATCCATTCGAGTGATATCTTCACTTTCCAGGAGCTCCTCAACAGCATGAGTCCTGTGTGGCCGTGCATTGTCATCCATATAAACAAAGTCTGATCCAATGGCACCTCGGAACAGACGCACATGCGGAAGGATCACCTCCTGACAATAGCGATCTCCAGTTACAGAACCTCTGTCGAAAACGTGGAGCTCAGTCCACCCGTTCATCATAATGCCTCCCCAGACGACATCTCCAGGACCACCGAAACGGTCTCTTTCCGTGATGTTACTGGGATGAAACCGTGTCACGACCTCTCTCCAAATCAACTGGCGTTGGGAATCACTTGTGGCACTAAAACGACTCTCATCTGTAAAGAGGACACGACTCCATTGATGAGATGTCTAGTTTTTGTGCTCCCTGCACCACTCTAAACGGTGCCGCTGGTGGGAAACTGTCAAAGAGATGCAGCGTTCAGGACGGCTAGCGAATAGGCCACCATTCTGAAGGCGTCTGGACACAGTAAAACGCTACACTTGTCGCCCCGTTGCTGCATACAGTTGCTGAGCAATGGCGCTTGCTGACTGGTTTCGGGTTCTTTTTGCTTACAGGGCGATATGTCGGTCATCCACTGCAGTTGTTTTCCTGGGGCGGCCACCACCAACCTTTCTCACAGCTGTACCTGTGGTTTTTAAGGCTTTCCATCGCGCGAAACGCCACTTTTGTTGATTCCGAACTCTTCAGCTACACTGGTCACACTACGCCCCTCCTCCAGCTTTCCGATCATTATTCCACGTGTGAAATCGTCCAGGTGATTTCTGCTAGCTATATTTCACGAATTAACTCACGTGCTGCAGCGAATGTCTTTAATTGCGTCTCCGTCCTTCCTTTTATTGTAGTGTTGAGCTGCGCGCGCTTTCCGCACGTGTTTTGCGTACGCTCACGTCGCCTGTGACGTTTTGTTCCTGATATATGCATACGCATGACCTTTCTCTTGAATTACGTGTTCATTGTACTGATCGCAAGAACTCCTTTTCTGCAATTTCATGGCTATCTGCTTAGAATTTGCATTGTTGCTTAAGTTTTGCACACCAGTGTAAGTAGCACACACACACACACTCACACACACAGACACACACACACACAGACACAGACACACACACACACAGACACAGACACACACACACAGACACAGACATAGACACACACACACACACACACACACACACACACACACACACACACACACACACACACAGTTCCAACTGGCGGATTTCTTCAAAAATAAGATGGATATCTATCAGACTGCACTTAAAGTGATGAACAATTTATTATCGATTTAATTTTTAAAGTTTAGAATGAAATATGATTTTATCAGCCATTTTTTTTTATTACTTCGAATTGAGGTATGAATCAAACATAGATATCTATCAAAAGTTTCAGTTCCAATATTTTCATAGATGCAAATTCTCTTTCATGCAATATACCATATAAAGTAGCTGTAAAAAAAGGTATATCTTAGATCAAATATTATAAATATACAATCAATAATTAAAAAAAACACGTCTCTCTGTTTAAAATACATCTTAAAATATTTCTCTCCATTAATGCAGCAGCCTCGTTAATAAGCACTGGAAACAAAAGATTGTAAGCTATTTAATCCACTTTCTATTTCTATTAGTCTTTCTCTAAAATCCCTCTAAATTCGAGCATTTAAACTCTTAAAATATTGCACTACTCGCTGCTAAAAGAAAGGAACTTATTATATAATAGCGAAAGAAAGGAACTGGGAATTATTGTTTCCGGGGAAAACAGTTCTGCTGATCAACAGAAAAGAATTGCAACTGCTACTGGGTGAAAATAAAGCAATTTACCTATTAATATATAATTGAATAAAATATTTATCCAAAATACTCGGAAACTACTTAAGTGGAAAACCCAGTCATTTTATTTATAGGAAAAAATCCAATGAATTTCCTTTTGTTTTACAATACTATGAAGTGGCGAACTTCCTGGTCTTGTAAAGAGAATGAGATGCAAAAAAAATGAGGAAATGATTCCTGGAAAACCTTGACAAATTTTACTTGAAAATCGGAGAATTAAACCAAATGAGGCTTTTTTAATGTATTTATGGATCAATCAAGACATTCGCGATAATTTTATATGGGATTATTACTTTCCGAGAAGCGAGGGCCAACATCTTTTTTCTTATGAATTCATCCCTACATTTCATTAAGCATTTACAAGCTTTTTTTAAAAAAAATCTATGAATGCTTCTAATTGATAAAATTCCTTTCATACTTTAGAAAATGGAAAAATTTCTTAACCTATTATTTACTATCTTGATTATTGATATTTCACTTGATTACTATGCACAGTTATTTTCCCACACGGAGAGAATTTTTTTGTGTAAATTCTGCAGGGTTAAATAAAGTCTTAAAGAATGGGTAACTGATATATATATATATATATATATATATATATATATATCAGTTTCTATATATATATATATATATATATATATATATATATATATATATTAAATAAATAGAAATTTGACGAAGATTTTAAAAATATTTTTAATTTTTAAAGAATTAAAAACCATTTCTTTCAATTGTTACGAATTTGTAATACTGACACTCTACGTAGCAATTATCTTGGTAGAAAGATTGGTTTACATATATTGTAATGCCTGTTCAATTGACGCCAGATCAATGACCTTGAATATCATTTGTTTACAAAAATAAAAAAAAATATAGAATATTCAAGAATCTTGATGATAGATTATTTAGGATGTGAGATTAGTCATTTGTTCTAGAATATTCTATGTCTTATCATCGAGGCTTTAAAATCCC
Source organism: Argiope aurantia (assembly GCA_026543865.1). Lineage (NCBI taxonomy): Eukaryota > Metazoa > Arthropoda > Arachnida > Araneae > Araneidae > Argiope > Argiope aurantia. Next base: position 77,469 of record JAPMOR010102616.1, on the reverse strand, counting down.
GATAGACAGAATTAATAGAGATTATTTACTGAACTGAGTTGAACTTATCCCTGTTCGCATTCTTTAGCACCAGCGAAATGTCTCTGCACGTTTTCTGCTGTAGCAATTGTTTATTAAAGATTTGCTTCTTGAGATTTACTGATTGCTGCAAGTGCTGTTTCGTGAATACTTCGTCTGTGTTTTGTTACCTGTGTTTCGTGTAGAGGGAAACATCGTTATCCTATACTGATCCTTTTCAAATTATCACTGTGCTACTTTCGGATGGGTTCAAAGATTTTTCCGTAATAATATGAAATGTTATAGTATTATTCTCAACGTCTTACTTGTTTACGATTTTGATTTTTAGCTTTTTAATAATTTTTTTCTACTTTTCGTTGAAAAAAACAGGAACAGTTTGAGGGACAAGTTAGTCTGCAGAAAGATCTCGTCTTCGGGACTGAGAGCTTTAAGCTCAAAATCAAATTTCATGAAATAAAAATCGCAAAAGTGGGCTTGATATTTACCATACAAGGTCAAATATATTCCAAAAAGAAGGCGAGTAATATTGGAAAGGATTATTGCCTGATTGGCTAGCTCCGATTTCAACATTTCAAATCTAAGAAGTTCATTCCAAAATACTTTTGAATTACTTGAAAACCTGACAGGAAAAAAACTAAAATGTGACTTATTAATTCTTTTAACACTGATTAACTGTTATTTCACTGAAACGGTTGTTCTTTTAGCACACATAATATTCTAGATATCGCTAGGATAAAAAAAAGGACGTTTTTGATTTGCTGATTGTATTAGTAAATGAAAATTTACACTAATAATGATTTTTCGTCTTTAAATAATTAATATTCAATGTAAAATAATTCTAAGTAATTGCATTATGTAGTATAATGATACTCCATATTTTGTAAAATGATTTCGAGAAAAAGTGTTTTACTTCATTGTACATAACATAGATTTGAATTTCTACAGAGTAATTTTGATGTATAAAAAGTAAAGTGATCGTGTGTATAAAAACGTTAATATTTTTTAATGATATTTTATATGAAATACTTAAATATTTGAAACGGTCAAAAAGGATTGTATACGTTTTATAATAAAACAATTTACAATATTTAAATATAATAATAAATTATAATAATAAAATTGATTTAAAAATATAATATTTTAATATAATAATAAAATATAATAATAATATTGATATAGAATATAATATTTGTAATATAATAATAAAAAATATTAATAACATTGATTTAAAACTTGGATCAAACAAATGTGGTAAACCCATAATTGTTTAAATAGAAATTCTGAAAAAAAAAAAAACCCACGA
>JAPMOR010102616.1:11440-76048 GCA_026543865.1 Argiope aurantia | reverse complement strand
GTATGAGAATTTTGATCAACACAATGGCTATGTGCTCAACAAGCCATGAAAAACTACTCGCAAGTAACCTTGGAGAAAACAGCATAGAAATTGCGAGATACAGCAAACGAAAAAAAGACGGGGGTTGGGTCGGTTATTTCTTGCAACTATAGCTTCATAACTTTCATAACGACACAAATTAGATCGGAGAGAAAAACTTACTTTAATAGTAAGCTTTCCTTTTCGATAGTTTAATAATTTTTTTCTCTTTCTCTTAAGGAAAAGAAAAAATGAAAGATTTGCAGTAATGGAATGTCCATTCAACAAAATTAAATGTCACTTTTGAAAGATAGCTTACAAATTCAATTAATTCTTCAAATTTCTCCTTTAAGAACAGCTTCATTTAATAAGGTTTGTGTGTCAAACTCAATTCGTCAGTCTAATTTTTTTTTCTTGAATGGAATTTTAATGACCAAAAAAAACTTTAAAATTCTTCCAATAGAATTAAAAACACACACCTCTTTTTCAAAAACGTTAATGTACGAAAGCTAACATACTCTTAATAATAATAATCAAATTCTGATAATAAAAAGATATCCAGAAAGTTTTTCTTTATCTAAAGTAAAACATCTCATATTCTATAAATTAAAAAAGGTTATTTTTTTCTGGTGAAAGTATCTGATGTATTAGAAAGAAAATTATTAAATATTATATTTTAAATTTCAGGATATCGATTAAGTGGCAAACATTTATTTTCTTGCCATTTACCATAAAAACGTTCGATAGAAATAAATAATTTTTTTCTAGAAAATTCATTTAAATTATTTAATCTCTTTTATATCGTTTATAAAGTTACAAATATTGTATTTATGGGATAAAGAGAAAAAATTTAAAATGTGGTTTTGAATTTGGTTTTCATTTTAACTAATTAACTAAATTATTAGTTATAAAGTTCAAGAGTTTTTATTAAAATATTTTCTACATTAAAACAAAAAAAGTAATTCCTAAAATTTAATATTAATTAATTATGAAATTATTCAAAATTTATTGAAAACGTAATATTATATCCGAAGATTCGGCATGAAATAATAATAAGTCCCAATACATTTAGTGATTTGTAAATAAGATTTCAACATTTCAAAGGATTCTTTGCTGTTGGAATAAGTCCTTTTTTTAGTAAAAATTAGTATTGCTTTCATGATTGTACGCAAAGACTTTTATTCTTATAAGATAACTTGAAAGTTCAAGTTTTCTTATAAAAACTTTCTTCCTATACTTTTCTTCCTTTTTCGTTACTAAGTTGCATTTGTCAAAGTGAACGTGCGTGATTGGCAAGTGTTTTTCAAATCATGATATAAAGACAGATAATTGCATAAAACATTTTTTCTGTAATAAATTTTCCACCCTAATTTGTGACTTGATTTATGCATTGTTAAATGTAAAAGAATGAATTAGTTGCTATTTTTACACTATTTAATTTTTTAAACTTTTCAATATCAACTTTCACAAAAGCCAAAGCGTTTTCATACAATTACCCAACTTATTTATTGAAACTTTGTAATTCTAAGTATTCGTCTAGAGTAATATTCAGGGAAATAAAGGCTTCTTTGCCTTTTTTTGAGTCCTCCATACTGCAGAATTTCTGTGTTGTGACTTATGGCACTTTACAAGTCCGCTGACAGTTATCTATCAGCAACTTAAGCCTTGTTTGTTTGTTTTACCTCTTGTTTCCCAAAGTTTCTTGTATGTTTATAAAATTTGATGAATTTTCCATGTAATTTCACATGGGAGTGATAATGCAATATAATTTCGAATATTCTTTAATATAGGAGTCTTTAATATAGCAATATATTATCCATATAGGAATATATTATCCACATATCCCACATAAAATTATAAATCTGGGTAAGGTCAGGCATACCTTGGCAAACAATAGTTACGCAATATGAACCATTTGTGTGAATCTATTAATTTTTTTAGTCTCTCGTATGATCTTTGATTATTAATCCATGGTAAGTGGAAAAACACAGACACCCGAAAATTGAATATCGTATGTTTTTATTCAAACTGTTTGACACGGAACTATAAATGTAGTTACAAGATCAAATATCAAAGTCATTGAGTTATTCAATGCATTTTTAAAATATTACATTCACAGGTATGCGAAAGTGCAAATTGACAAATGGTCGATTCTTTGACGGATTTGATTTGAAATTGAATAAAAATGTACACTTCAGTTAATAAAACTGCGAAAAATTTCCTTTACCAAAGTTATTATGCTTTTGATTGCGTGAGCTACTGTAAATGCCTTGAATTTTGGGAGAAATCTACAAATTTGATGCAGAGACCATGTACCAAATTTCATCCATCTAGCTCAAAGTGTTGTTGAGCAATGGCGTTTAAAGTAAGACATAATTTGAAAGTTATGTTTTCCTGATTCAGGAATATCTGCAAAAATTCATCTAAATCGTGTTAGAACTTTTTAATGATTCTAATAATTTGCTTTCTGCATACAAGAAAATCAAAAAAGTTGGAAAAAAATCACTGAAAAGGTGGAAATATAAAAATAATGATTTTCAAGCTTTTTATGCAAATTGCGACCTTGCGCAAATCTTAGTAATCATTTGGCGGGGGACTGGCGACGATTTTAACGACTTTGGCGACAAAACAAAAATTCCGGAAAGTAATGGATTTTTTGTTTTATTGCGAATAAGAGTGAAGATATAATATACTATTAGGAACTTTTTGTTATTTTTAACCGAAATCTTTCCAGTTTTTTGAGTTGTTTATTTAATAGTAATTTGCTCTTTATGTGATGCTTCTTACTTAAATCTTAAGTATTTTCCACAACGGATTATTTATTATTCAGTGTGTCAGACCTTTTACACATTCCGGATTTGGATTTTCCGCAACAATAAAATTTTGAATCAGATGTGTTATAGGATGTTTAATAATTAAATATTAGTAATTTGCAAATTAATATCAATTATAAAAATATTGCTGTTCATAATCGAATAACATTCTAAATGTTCATAAAGAAATCAGTTCATAATATCAATATTTGTTATATATTACTATCAAGTTTTTTTTAGTTTTGTTTTCATAATAATCTTTCCTTCAAAACAAATTCATTCGTCAAATAATTCAATAAAAAATTCAGAAAACATGTATAGTTTATTTTGTTTCTGTGTATCCTTTTCTTCTTAACACGACAATTTCCTGGAATATTTTTGAAAGAATTTGTCAATCAAGAAATATCTCGAAATTGGTAATCTGTGTGTTAATAAATTTTTCACAGAAAATACTTATTTAATGACTGGAAATTCTAAATCAATTGTAAAATTAAAATTTTTCCTTAACCAAGGCTTCTTTGGGAAGTGTAATGTGAAAGGTTAATAACTAGTTGAAAATTACAAGAAAGATAAAATCAAAATTTTTCTTTAGCCAAGCTTTTTGAGAAGTGTAATGTGAAAGGTCAATAATTGGTTGAAAATTACAAGAAAATCTTTTTGTTTAACTACAGTTTAATTTTTATAATTAGATATTTTCACTTTTTTTTTCTTAAGGTCACTTTCCTACCTCCAAAGTTTTGAAGGAATTAGTTTCTATAAGAAAGTTTAATCTTTTTTTACATCCAAGAGATTTCAAATTTTTTTTCACTGATTATTTTTTACTTACAGTACTTTTCTTCTTACTTTGAAAATAGAAAGCTGAAACTGTCACTACTGAAGGTAAATTCTTTGACTCAGCATACCCTTAATCACTTGCAATGTTCTTAAAACTTGACTAAAAAAATAAAATTTTATCCTCTCTTTGATGTTCACATTTTTTCACATTTTTTCTTTTTTCTCTGAATCGATGATATAAAAGGATCAGATCAAACACTTTTATTTTTTTTTCTCAAAGTAGAAGTTCGACAACTTAAAGGATGTTGAACTTTTCTTGTTAAATAATCTTAACATTTATGATTCTACTTATAGTTCCTGGATTATATCAGTTGACATGTTTGAAGTATTTATGAAAGATTACCAATATTATTTATTAATTAGGGATTATTTTAAATTCTTAAATATTCTTGCAGCTGGAATTGTGATTTTTTTCTAAAACGGTTAAATGTAAGCAACAAGAAGATATCCTTTCTCATGTCCGCTATTCTATTTTTCAAAAACCGTTTTTCGCTTTTCGATGAACAAAGACATCTGTAGAGTTCTCAAATATGAAAACATCTTATTGAGCTTTTTAAGTACTTATTACAAATTTATATTCATAAATTTAAAAAAAAAATTTCTATTGTCTATCCAAATAAATTTCCTTTCATTACTTTTCGTCTCAGTATTCCTCCGAACTTAGAATTTATAGTGTTCCTTGCCTGTTTAATAGGTATAGGTATAGAAAATTTTGTTGAAAAAGAAAAGTCTACAGTGTTGCACACAATACAGCTATATAAAATAAAGTGTTTTTTGTAAGGAACAATAATTGTATAGAATTTAATGCAAAGCTTTATTTGCGTTTTGGTTTGTTTGCTATTTGCATTTTGTTTTTGTAAAATTTTAGAAATACAAATGCAGCTACTACTCTATTTGAGCAAAGTACGTTGTTAAACAGAAAGCTTTAATGAGCTAAATTTAGACTTTATAATTTTTGAAATATATTTATAGGCCGGAACAAAATATTATTATGGATTTCATTTCAATCCTTCTGAAAGCAAAACTAAAAACTGAATTTTGTGCTGAATCTGAGAAATTTTTGTTGAATTATTCTTTGAGATATTACATAAATTATAAAAAATATTTTGTAGTTCACATAAGACATAAATACCGAACAATTCTGTTTGCAATACTCATACTCAATAATAATAATAATAAATAAATAACAATAAAGATGATAAATAAAATAAAACTCTTGGTTTTATTAAAAAATATCTTTATATTAATTGCAATTTCATCCTTTCCACTTTAAATTAAAGTTGAAGTTTTATTGGAAATGACAACAAATTAGCAAAATATACAGAGTAAATTGAACAAAACGATCTAAACAACGGTATAAATTTGGTATGACTATCAAAATTTGAAGATTAAAAATGTTTTGTTTGAGAATCCTTAAGAGTCGCCTCGTTATTTCATTCTATTTTTTAATATGCCATAAAACCACCCTTTGACACCTGCTTAATTTAGGTTAAATTTCATTTTACTGGTGACTACCTGGACACAGCCTGCGTTTATACTTATATTATAGCGTTTATACTTATATTATAGGACTTTTTCAAGAGAAAAGATCAATAAGCCTTTTATATTCTTCATCTGATTTCTTTACTTTTTTTATTCAAGACAACATTTTGTTTTTAAATTTTTTTGGGGAAAAATGGGAAATAAAATGAGTTTTAATTCTTGAAGCGTGGTGAAATAATATCACAACATTCTGTTGATGCGTTACAGCATTTTTTCTTTATTCGCATGCAATTTTTGTTTTATTTAGTTCGATCTATCTCTCTTAATTTTTTATCATTTTATTTTCTACTCTAAGAAGGATGTTGTTTGGAATAGAAAATTATATTTAAATTCTGGAAAGAAAAAATAGAATTTTTGAATTTTAATTATTGATAATTAGTAGTTTTTCTTGACTTGATATATATAAGTCTTTAACAATCTATATATGTATATATATATTTATATATACTTCCCTTTCCTTCTTCATTTGAACTCATTTTCCTAAATTAAATCACAGATCTTATGGCAAAAAATATATAAAGACAATATTATGCAAATGAAAAACACAAGTTGACATATATATCAATAATTTATATAAATTAGTTCTGTTTTCTTAGTTTGTAAATTTCTTAAAACTTTAACTGTGGTTTCCATGATTTTATATTTACTCAATATTTTTTCCGATCTGTAGAGATATTATAAAAGGTTGACAAAAATGTAATATAATATATTAACAATTCAATATTAAATTTTTGCACATTTCTTTGTCGTGTCTTAATACACCTGTTTAAAAATTATCATATAGCTGGCAGATGAAATAAATGGAAATATTTTTCATGAATTTTTTTTCTTATTTAAATGATTATTTTTTATTCTGTAGGTACTGGAAGAATTTTTTTGAATGAAATCGTTTATCTCATCTTTTTCAATTTTCTATGCGTGCATTATTTATTTCAATTTAAACTGTTGCAAATAAACTCTTGACCTTTGAGAAACATGAGAATGTTTAGAATATTCTGTCAAATAGAAATATAGGTCAGGATACCCAAAATACGGATGCAAAAATAAACTAACTTTAGAAGACGAATTCTTTTTTTCTTTAACACATTCCACTCGCATCCATTTTGTGTTCAAATACTGAAATAAGATATCTGGTATTACCAAGAAAATAAATTCCTTTCAGCATGTATAAAATCTTTATAATCTGGAATTTTCCAGAATTTGAAATATTGGATGTAGATTTCTTATTCTTTAAATATCTTTCAGATGTTTTAAACTTAATGAAGCATATTTTATACCGGTGAGGATGAATATTAAAAAAAAATTTCTTCAAATGTGTTGCCAATTCAGTTTATAAAAATACTAGATAATATTGGTTTATCAAAAATGGATTGATATTATTAGCAGACCACTTTAAATGTTCTCTTCAAAAATAGAAACATGTGTTCCTCAAATACATCAGTATCTTGCCAGTATTTTCCATAATTATATGTTTTTTTCTTATTCTTCTCAATGAATGATGGTGAATACCTCACATTCTTTAGTAACTTCAAAAGTTCTATTCTTTTATTTCCTTAAGAAAAGTTGTTTAACAAAATTGGATGAATTCTGTTTGGACTTCAGAGTTGCAAATTTGAATTATATATTACCAAACGATTTGTATTTTTTAAAAAATCTATTAGGACCTTAAAGATGCTGCAAAGAATTGAACAAGCTGTTTTCTTAATGAAAATTTGAAATGACTAATTTAAAAAGGCTTGAGCATTATAATTTTTTTCATCCAAATATTACTTTTGTGTATACATGTGAATAATTTTTATCATTTTTTTTTTCTTTTACTCTTACTTTAAGAAATGTTTTCTCGATTATTTTTTTAGTATGATTAATAATAATATTTTTTTATTTTCTTAATTATAATTTTTTTTCTTATTTTAAGTCCTAAAATCTTGCCCTCTTGCTTATTTTGAAATATTTATTCCTATAAATAAAATTCCTCTAATATAAAATCATTCCTAAAATTCCTATAATATAAATTCACAAGTTTTAGAATTTTTATTTCATAAACACTGTTATTCAAAGTTACTATAATTATAATAATGTTCACTGTTATTATATATCCAACGTTATCTGCTATTATAATTATTCAACGTTATTTATTATTCACTATTATTATAATGAATTCAGATTTTTCACATAAACACTGTTATTCAACGTAGCCATTCAAATGTCTTCTTCCCATTTGCATTTTCTTAACAGTGTAATAAGCAAATATCTTTACTTTTTCATACACGAAATATGAAGAAAATATATATTGATTTGGAAATGAAAGTCAACTGTAGAAATTATAGTTCCATTTCCTTTTTTACATTTGATCTTTATTTACTAAAAAAGAAAATGTTAAGAAAACGGTGTCACTGAAACCGTTTTCTGAAAAAGAAGAAATGAATAAAAGAAGGAAAAGCAAAACGAAAGAATCAGATATGTTCTTTTTTTATTGAAATTGAAGAAACAAGTCTCGAATTTTGACCAAAAAAAGGACGTAAAAAATGAAAGAGAGGCGAAAATAAAGTATTATTTCTCGAACAAATTTAAAAAGTTTCACATGAAACTATTTCGGGACTGTGGCAGCTGTATTTATTTTTTATCTGCGTTTTACTTATAGGAAGTAAAACGTAATAAATAACATAATAAATTGAGTAAATAAATAACAAATAGACGAGGGAAGAAAAATTTACAATAACGAAGATTTGAATATTATAAATATGCATATTCGAAAATTAATTTATTTTACAACTGACGAAAAAAAATTTTTTTTATAATCTAATGATGACGATGTAAATTGATAAATAAAATCTGAAATTCTATTTTAGTGATAATATAAATAAAAAAAGATTTTTGTTTCAAAATAGAACTAAGTATTTAATTTATAATTGGTATGTTATAATTCAATATTTTATTCGAACTTTCATAATGAAATCAATTTTTCTATTTTCCGTATTTATGATATTTTTATTAGCTACATCGTAAGGTCAAATTTGTTTTCAGCAAATTATACTCTCTGTTTTTACTCGAAATGTCCACTACGTTTCATAAATTAATTGTTTATTTTTAACAGAGATATTTCTTATATCTTTTATCAACGTAATTCAATTTAATGGCTAGTAGTACTTATAATTGAGAATGCTTTTTGCATTATGTCATGAATTTGTAATTTTGTTTCCAGACGCAATTAATTTCATGACAAAGAAGAGCTAGCTATCTGTAAAACTCTCTTCCTTGTAATAGAATTATTGCACAGGAAAATAATATTACTCATTAGATAGAACCATGATCGTCCGGTATGGGGTAATATGAATTTGTTTCCTGTCTTCATAATAAATATTTAATTATATAGTGACATATATTTGTCATTTTTAGAAAAAAAATCTTTAAACTTAATTTCTCCTTTCTCTTATTGTTTTTCAAGCTATTTCTTAAAACTTCTAGTTCTTTTAACCCTGCTGTTCTGTACGGGTCTATATGACCAGAAATAAAATGTATACCTATATAAAAATATATAGTACAAGGATATTTTCATGAAACTTCTTGACATCTTTGGCAAATAATATAAATATGTACTGCTAAAGGGATTTAGGTTTATTCATATTTCGAAGGAATATTTTTTAGTTTATACCTAATGTTTCATTCTGGTCAATATGACCCAATGAAAAAAAATATTTTTGCTCATACATGTTCACTTTTGATTGGGATAATTCGAAAGAAAAAAAATAACAATAGTTTCTGTAATTTATCCGTTTTCGAAACCTGTTTCGTTGACGTATGTGTTTGGTCACATGACAAGAGAGCACGTCCAAGGCCCAAAAGTTGAAACGATTGGCAGGGGGAGGAGGAACAAACTCTTGGCTCTTATTGCAACATTTTTTTTTCTGCTGTATTTCACTTTCTGATATACTTTAAACGAGTTGCGCCTGTGAATGTGACAGAAAAAATGGCGAATCGAAGAAATTTGAGTCATGCTGATATAGCTAAACTAATAGAAGCTTCTGACAGCGAAGAAGTGTCTGAGTATGAAAATCATACAAGTGGTGAAATTGAGAGTGAAAGTTCTGACAACGATTTTGATACCTATATTCAACAAATGAATTATGTGGAGAGTATTCAGTCCAAGAATCGTGAAATAAAGTGGAAGTTGGATCCGCTGCCACATTCTTCTCAATAAACAGTTGCTAATATTACAAAAACTACTCCAGATGTCACAAGATATGCAACAGCAAAGATATCAGACATAAAAAGTGCATTTGAGGTAGAATTTAATTCTACAAGTGAAAACGAAATCATAGATATGACTAATACTGAAATAGAAAAGATTTATGGAAAAAGCGGAAAAATATCGAAAGTAAAACTTTTCAAGCATATATTGGATTGCTTTTGTTAGCTGGTGTTTATAAATCATATGGAGAATCAACAAAAAGTTTATGGGATAAAGAAACTGGCAGAAATATATTCCGTGCGACAAATTCCCTCGAAACATGTTGCCCCATATCAAAAGTTATTCATTTTGATAATAAATCCATTCGTCAAGAAAGAAGAAATTTGGATAAATTAGCTGCAATGCATGATATCTGGGAAAAGTGAATAGAAATTCTGCCAAAATTATATTATCCGAATGAAAATATACTGTAGATGAACAATTAGTAGGATTTCGTGGTCGATGTCCTTTTAAACAGTATATACCAAGTAAGCCATTTACATATGGGATTAACATATAGACTTTATGTGACAGTAAAACTTCGTATGTACTGAATACACAAATTTATTCTGGAAAAGAACAAGGGCCAAACCCAGAGAAAAATCAGGGAATGCGAATAGTGTGCGATAGTATTTATGGGTATTTGGGGAACAATATTACACTTGATAATTTCGTCACATCTCACAATTTAGGACAACTTCTTCTAAAACGAAAAATTGACTATGCTTTGGCGTCATTACAAAAACTACATCTGAACTTCCTGAAGAAATGCCAAACAAAGAAGCTCACAGTTCATTATTTTATTTTGCAGAAGAAACAGCAATTGTAAACTTCATCTCAAAAAAGAACAGGAATGTTATTCTTATTAGCATTTTGCATCATGACAAAGAAGTTAGCAACAGACTTGACAAAAAAACCATTAATAATCTTAGATACTGGGACTGGGGATACTTTTAATCAACTTTTTAACACATACACTTGTAAAAACAAGAAATAAATAGCTGGCCCATGATAGTATTCTATAACATGCGTGATATTTCTACGTACAATGTATTAGTTCTGTGGACATCAATATATAGTGAATGGAACAAAAAATTGGCTAAACGATGGCTATTTTTTGAAGAACTGGGAAAATCACTTATTTTTCCACACATTGAAGCAAAGCCACACCTACCAAGAAGTGAAGATTCAATAAAAATAGTGAAACGAATACAGAGAAAAAGGGTAAATGCACCATCGGGATCTGTTGAGAATATTCCATTGTGTGTCAAACGTGCGAGGTGAAAGCTTTGTCAGTCGAGCAATGACAGCAAAACTATGTTATGCTGCAATTGTAAAAATCACATTTGCAAATCTCATGTAAAATATTTTTGTTCGAATTGTAAATAAAAGTTTCAATTTCGAATATGTTTCTGCTATTTTTATAGATGCTTTATATTATTAGATTGATTTTTAAACATATTGCTATTGTTTAAACCATTTCTTAAATGACACTTGCCAATTACTGCAAGAAACGTTAGTTTCCTGAATCGGATCATATTGGTCAGAACGCTACATACGTGAAGTAAATACGAACAGAACAGCAGGGTTAAATAGGTTTATATAGAATGCCTTATTATTATCCTTTATTTTAACTTAAATATTTTACAAATATTGGTAAAATAAACTATTTAATGCCACATTTAACGGAAATATTTATAAGAAATTTGCTAATAGTTCAAAGCATATTCGGAAAGTTCACTCCATGTTTTATTTTAATAGTGTTGACAAAGGCTTAGTTCCCATATACAGCCTCTTCCTTGATTATTGTTACGAAAGCATGAAAAAAAAGGTAATTGCTACTTTTAACGATCTTGCATGATTTATTTTAGCAATTATTATTTTATTATCCCAATAAACCATGTAAAATAAATGTATTGCATAAATAATTTTAAATGAAGAAATTTTATATGAAACTTCACTTGTTGTAATATCAATTCAACAAGAATTTCATCAACTCGGAAAAATGGGTAGAGTTTTCATTTATTCGCGAACTATTTTTGCGAATACATAAAATGCAAAATAAAAATATTTTTCAGTTAATTAGTAGTTTTTATTTAAAGCATGATGAGAATATATGAATATAAGCAAATAAGGATTTCAATCAAATATTCGCTGCGGTTTTGACAACATTTTCGTAATTATAGGTTTTTTAAAAAAATTTTACAACCCATGTAGAAATCTCAGAAACAAAATACAGTTTTATATAACAAAGAATAAAACAAATATGTCAGTTGCAAGCAAAACAATTACGTCATGGTACATTTGGCACGTGGTAATTTCAGGAACGCTTGAAAAAGAATTCCATTTTTTCCCAAGAAACTAATTCAAGACACTCATTGTATTGACATTGATCGATTGAATTTTTAATTTCAGTTTCTTCTTTAGATCAATTTATGCCTTATTACATTTCCTTTTGTGTAGTATGTGCTACTGATAATAACAACAGCAAGGGTGAATAATGACAATATTTCACTTTTATAAAATGTTTGAAAAATTATTTTCACATATAGGTTTTTTTTAATATGGGTAAAATTACCATATAGTTATCTCGAATATTGAAAATAAAAACATTATTATATATTTTTTTAAATTAAATCTTTACCGTACTTGGGTAAGGATTTAACTTTCATCATGAGGTTCACATCATTTTGTGAAATATATATTCCTAGTAATAAATTTTAAAATAAAACTACTGGGACTAAATTTAATTGATTTGGTGGATAAAAATTAGGAATTATGAATAAGTTTTAAAAATGTGAGAAATTCAGAAGTTTATGATAAATTTGCCTGATATAGTCTAAAGTAATCTCTATACTAATAAAAGATAAAATATGTTTTTATAAACTTTACAGAACAGATAGTTTGAAATAGAGTTTATAAATTTTACAAAAATACATATTTGGTAAACAGAAATGTGAACTTTTGGAGTGATTTCTATTTTAAAATGTAAATTAGGATTTTAATTCACTCAAAATTTAGAAAAAAGTTTTTATTTATTTTTATTGATAATATTAAAAAAATTAATAAACCAATTTTTTTTATCATTTCAAAATATAATAAAAGTATTTTTAATGATATTAATTAATTTTTCATACCATATTTCCCGGAACTCCAGAAATTTAAAAACAACATTTGTTGTAATTCTCAACAACAGATGTTATTGATGCTGTGAGATTATAGCCATTTTCGAAATTTCATTAATTATTTAATCGTGTTATTTCCTTTTTTCATTTAAGGCTAAAAATTATTCTTTTATTGTCTCTGCAAGCTGCTTTTAAGTTATAATGAACAAAACGAAAGTTATGCACTAGAAATTTAGTAGGAATTAAACAAACATAATATTCTCGATGAACAACTGGACATCAAAGATAGCTATAAAATAAAAAAAAGAGAGAGAGAGAAAAATTTATTTCAATAAAAATAAATAAATAAACTCTGATTTTCAATTACTGAACATACAGATTTACTTTCAAAATGTCAATATCAAACAAGAAAAGGATTTCAAATCCATTCTGAATGCATTAAAAAAGTGAAGAAACACAATTTGTTTCCCTTTCATCCTTTTCGATCACAATCTTTTTTTAAATCCCAATTCGAAATAATTAGCATTTACAAAGATAATTCCTTCTTAAATTGATCTGATATGCATAAATCAAATAGTATAAAGTATAAATTCCAATACAATGGATCAAGATTATAGTATTTTCTTTCTATCTGTTTTAAAATGAAATGAATTAAAAACGTGTTTTCCGATATTCTTCTTGCGTATTTCTTTCGATTACAGGGCAATAATCATTATTTTTCAATTCAATGAGCAATTCGATTATACTTCTTTCTATGCAGAAGTAATTTCGACATTTATACTCAAGAAATAACAGTTATTCCTCTTTTTTCTACATTTTCATTCCTTTAGTTAATTATCAGATATATGTTTCTTAAAGGAATACTCCCAAATAATTTTCGATTAAAAATTAAAAGAATTTACTATTACGATGTTTTATAGTTTAATATGCTATGCCCTATTTCTATTATTTAAAAATAGTAAAGTACATCAAATACAGTTATCGAAGAAAACAGACAATCCATTTGCTTAATTTTAGTGACAAGAAAAAACAGGAACTGGAATAATTTTCTTTACGAACAAGAAATGCATTTTGGGAATAAAAATCAAACTGGAATAATTTTTGCTTGTTCTTATGAATCATAAGTTTAATTATATTTCATTGATACAATAAAATGTGCTATTTCTCAACGGACAGACAGGGAAATATAATTTGGTGATTCCTTTCTTTTTTTGAATCACCCTGCAAAAATGAATGCTTTGATTCAAGAAAAATGTAATTATCTATCTTATTAGGCTTACAAGTTTCTTTCATACAAAAAAAAAGATTTCATATAATCTTTGTAATCTTGATAGGAACAATAATTTCAATAATGTTGATGGATTAAAGTATAATATAGTGGATCCCAGTTTCGTAGTAATAAAAAAAATTAAAGAATTTTAAAGACAGATGATTCCATAAAAAACTGCATTAATGCAAAAAGAAAATCGAATGTATTGTATAAGAATATAAAATGGAAAAGATTATTTCAAATTCATTATTTAAAAGCTTCTATGTACTGTAAATTGAAAACTAAATAATTATTGCTCGTTTATGTCTTCAAACAGTTCTTTAATAATCCTAATTTTATCCTTCAGTTTTCTTAAGCCTAACATATATGTTGGAAAAGTTTTTCTGTGTAATTTAGTATTTGATTCAGGGTTTAAAAAAGTTTAATGTTAATTTTTTCGTGTTAAATAATTCTTTAAAGACGTTATTCCTACCAACACGAATTTGGATAAACTTCAGATATATTTCAAAAGCCGTTTTTACTAACAAAAAAAAGTTAGTCGGACATTTTCAGCCATGAAACATAAATTTATTAGAAGCATATTTAAAATGTAAAACTTCTAGAATTTTTTTTATTTATATGTTATATAAGATAAGACAAGGAATGAATAAGAAGACGGCCTTAATGCATCAGAATATATATATATATATATATATATATATATATATATATATATATATATGATTTCAAATCTATTCTGAATGTATTAAAAAAGTGCTAGGAGAACCCTAATTAACTAGGAAAAGCACGTTCTAACAGACAGAGCTAGGAAGAACCCGTTTATTTCGTGTTTTGACTGATTTCTTAGACAATATAATTTAATCCAATATTATTGTATTAAACTATACTTACTAATACAATGTTTAAGGAAAGAAACTTTAATTGAAAAAAATATATCTTACTTGAATATTGTTTAATACAGTAATGATATTACAAATTACTTATTTCGACATGGTAAACTGTCGTTACAGAATTGCAAAGAGAACCATTTTTGATAAAGGAAAAAATCTTTGAATCTCTTTGAAGAACAATCTGATTTGCAAGAACAGCGGGCGAATCCATGGCCAATTCCTACAGTTCCTTTTCTTGCTGCTGCTCTCATCGAAATGTCCCGATTCGGTACTCGTTATTAAGTCAAGAAAATTTGTGGCGATAGATCGAATTGAGTGCTGAAAATCAGTGAATATACTAAATCAGTGAAAATATGCATCAAACTTATACCCTGATTAGTTGTAGTCTACTGCATAAATACTTATAAAGTTAATGTAAGTAATAACCATATATTTATTGAATAAATATTGAACTAATTGTTTAAATATCATTTGTTACTTTGGATACAGTTTGTTCAGAACTCTACCTTTCGTGCCAATTTTGTACAGTCCATTTATATTTTTTACAATCACTACACCCATGAGATTTTGCAAATACGCTTTTACTCTATCAACATCTAGAATGGGAACAACGACAATGCTTCAACTATCAAACGCAGGATGGAGATCTTTTACATTCGTTTGGCTTGTTTTATTCAAGTTTCTTTGGCTTCCTCTCTAATTAGAAAAATGTTGGTCGACTTACCAGCAGGCATATGCTTCCTTGATTGCGCTTATTCAGTTTCTTGCTCTTCTGCATTCATGTTGTCGAAAATTTTCTGAAGTTCATCATCGTCTTCGATATTTTTTATATTATCCCTTGGCCGGGTTGTGGTTGTCATTCCAACTCTTGGTTCAATCTCAAACATAGATTTCTATGGTGATTGTTTAATTCTTGAATGTAGAGTTCTATTTTTTCATAAATTGGACAAAACAAAGACCATTGGGCCATTTTAAAGTTTGATTATCCTTTATTCATGAAATCAACATATTTTCTATTTCTTGGTTAGCTCTCTTAACCGAACCCTACGATTGGCCATACCTATGTTTCCCATGAACAATCTTCAAGTCTGGCCAATACGTACTTAATTGCTCTGTAATGGAATTTACAAACTGTCTTCCATTATCAGATTCCAGTATACAGTGAGCCCCTAATATCAGAAAGATATCAAGAACTTGCAAAGCAACCTCTTCCGTTCCTTTGATCTGAAATGGCGTAGTAACACAAACTTTGTGAAATGTTCCTGGTAAATCATAATAAACCCAAATTCATTATCTGCTTGAGATTGCATGTCAATCAAATCTACTTGGCAGCGTCTATTCATTTCTAAATGAATAATAGGTTTAGAAATCAAACCTTTCATTTTTTTTTCCTTTTTTTTTGTTGACATGTTTTATACATCGATAAAAAAATGTATCACCTTAGTAGTTATGTTAATAAATTTTCTTCTTTCAATTTTTAAGGCTGTCTCTATCCCCATATCTTATGGCCACATGTGCAAATTCGATAGCATCAAAAATTTCTTCAACTGGTAAATAATATTTTATGGGCTCATTTGAAGAAACCAACTTTTCTACTCCACTGATTTCAATAAAGTCAAACTTTTTTAATCTTCGGTACTGAATTGAAGTTTTGCTAACGGCAGATTTTGCTTCTTCTACCTCAGATAGGAGAGTTTTGTATTCATCATGTGTAATATATTCTATTTTTTAAAAGTAAAAAAAAAAAAAAAAAACTGTATTTGTCCAAGAAATTTATTTTTCCAATTTTTGGCGCAATAAGCATTAACATTGTGTTCATTCATCGTAAATAAATCAACAGCATAAACACGTTCCATCATGAATAAAACTAGACGACTGCAGATGCTTTGAAAATTTCACAAGTAGGAAATCTAGATTCATATAGTTTTAACTGGACACGATCTGAAATTAACTAGAGAAAAAGTGTTATCCCTAGCTTTGTCAGTTAAAACGTTTTTTACCTAGTTGGTTCTCCCTAGCACTATCAGTTAAAACGCGTTTTCCCTAGTTAATTTGCGTTTTTGATTGATTTTGGGTTTTTACTATAGCACACACACACACACATACACACACACACACACACACACACACACACACACACACACACACATACACACACGTATTTGTGTGGACGGGTGTATGTATATATATTGGAAAAAAAAACTTTTTTCCCTTCCTTAATTATTGCAGTTTGGTATACACCGCATTACTAAGTTATACAAAGTTTCATTAAATAAGTTGGGAAATTGTGTGAAATAGATTTAAGGCGCACCATGTAGATTTTGTTAATTTTTATGTCATTGCTTTTCCCTTTTTTTTTAAATGTATTGTAATTTCGAATGCATTATTATATATAATATATCATATTTAATAGTTAATTATTAAATTTATTTTGCATATTATGATTTTATTTATTTTAAAATTATTCTAGCTTTGCTAAATTTTAAACATCTAAAATTTATTATCTTGAATTTCTTTCCAAAATCTTTTTATTTCTTGCAATAATGTAATATTTAATATTGTTCTTCAATTCCTTCACTTTGTTGTGCCTTATTGTTGGTGTACTCTTCTTCCTGAGGGCCATTAAGGGGTACAATGAAGGAATCTAAAAGAAAAAACATAAATATCAGTATTCCACTATGCTGTATTGAGTAACTCTCGATTTGCCTGTTAGCTTCTGATATGGGGATAAAACATATGTAAGTCGCTGTGATGTTGTTTTAATTTATACGAAAGGTCGCTCTTATGAAAATAGAGCCATTTTGGAGTGTAATTGCAAACTGCAATTCTGGTTTTATAGAAAAAGGGAATCAAGTTTCATCTCCATCATAAATAAGCTAACAACATCTTTCTATTTTTATTCGATGGCGAATTATTTACTTTTAACTCAAAATATCTTGTTTTTATTTCATAAATTTAAGGCTCAAGGGCCAATTAATGTATATCATTTCTTTTTGACGATGGCTTTCGTTTTGCAAGTATCACTGCAGTTGCACGAAGTAAAAGAACATTAAGTCTTTGAACTGTAGCAACAGATGGCGTAGTAAAATTGGTATTTTTTCTCCTGACCTCTTAAAATGGGACAAAGGAATTTTTATATTTATTGACACACTCATTATCCTCTTAGTATTCACAATATAGATGACCTAGCATCATTGAGAAACCCCTTTCTTTTAAGAAAAATAAAATATTATATAATATTATTTTATTGGTGCTAAAAAACTATACCTTATGTGTTGTCCCAAAAAATTGCCATTTGGTTTATACATCTGTCTCATAAACATACAACAACAAGGACACTATTTCCGCCTACATCAAGCAATGATTTTGATATGTGTTGAGAAAGGCCGCCGGCTTTATTTGACAGATGAAGAAGCCTGCTATCTGTCTTTATTCTACCCAACCGAATTATTTCTCTTTAGGTCAATTGTCTATCTGAAAGAAAAGAATAATAGATCCCATTTCCATCTGAATAGAAATGACAGAACGCATTTGCCTGGATCGCACTTGAATCATAAAGTCCCTTTTTGATTCATGAGGAAGATACGAAAGAAATAAAATGGTGCGCACATTCTGAAGAGAAAATCAGCAAAGCTCAGGCTGTAAAATTAATGGCTGGACTGTTGTAATGCTTATAACTGGATAAAGAAATGAGTTTGGTAAAAGGTGTTCCAAAATGAACGCAAGATTTGAATTTGCCACCATTCGTGCAGTAAAGTATCGGCAATCCTAGTAAAAAAATTATTTGACAGTTGACAGTTTAAAGTTATTGTGAGATTGGAATTAAATAAAAAACACAGTTTTTCTTTAAATTGTTATATTTTTATTGAATCGTAAAGAATAGTGTTATGTATGCATTAACATATAGGGTAAAGATCATCTACGGCATTGGCAGGAACTAGTTGGAAATGGTTCTTCCTTTGACTGGACTAACCAAATAATCAAAAGTGACCACTTCAATCTACTGGGAGGGACATCTAAAATTTGAATGTACGAAATGCAACTACGGACTAACCAAATAAAGAGAAAAAAGTACCCCCCCCCCCCACTAACTCCTTTCGTAAACATTCAATCTCAAATTACTTTTAAATTTTCGTACAATAGAAGCAACTTGAAGTAGCTTTTTTGCTATGATTTTTTGAGACGTAAACATGTTTTTCAAATTTAATCTCTAAGATTTTCTGTTGATCCATAAAACATTTTTTAGATGAAACATCATTTATTAAAACAACAAGTAAGAATGAATAAAACACTTCATATATTTTTTCAGTCTACATTGTTTCGGTGACCTTAAGTTACCTTAATGAGACCTTAAGTTACAATAGTTTTGTGTATTCAAAAATTACTTTTTCTTGCTTCTCCTCCCCCAAATTAATTTTTTGAACAATTTTGAAAAAACCTGAAAAAAGAGACTGTATTCTATTAAAAAATGACATATATGCGGTTTATTTTCCACATAAAATTTCAGTTAGTATTTTTAATACTAACAGAAAATTTCCGAATTGGTTTCAAAAGTTTCTAAGAACACGCCTGAAAGATTTGAAAAGTTTTATCTTGTAAGATTATCTGTAACAAACAGTTTTGTAAAGAATTTAGTTTATATTTCTAATCAGATCAAGTAGACTATTGTTGTTGTTTATAACGGCATTTGTCATTGGACAAGCTCGCTGACAAAGTCAGCGGTTTAAGCCAAGGGAGCGGCTCTTGTTTTATAGCGTCAACTAGAGCCAAGAGCACGTCTTAGCTATTCACGCATCACATTCGCTTGCACAACCCCTTTTGACAAGGGGGCACATTTATATCTCACCGATAGAACAAATGAAGAACAACCGTGCCTGAAGCGGGACTTGAACCCAGGACACCCAGATCACGGAGAAGACGCGCTACCCCTATGCCAGGACGCCGGCAAATAGACTATTGCATTGTGATAGCTCTGTCATACTTTCCCCAAGGTGCACCCCAAATATAAATTTAAGAATCTTCCTTTTTGATCGGTGGTTCTTCCTTCCCTAATGACCACAGTAATGGTATGGAGTTATCCACCCTCTATCGATCACAGGACATGTCTACTACGGAGAAATTGTACCAAGGTCACTGATGGCTCTTAGAACTCCACCATAGCTCTCATCTATGTAGTTATGTCATTCCGAGTATTGAAATATTTCATACAACTTCAGACAGGTCGGAATTGTGACTTTTAGCTGATTACTTCTATCGTGTCTTCCTATGTCTCTCTCTATACATAAGGGAAAGGATAGTTTTGAATCATATCTCTAAAGGAAGACAGGAAGAAAAATAAGGCTGAGTGAGAATTTTATTTTAGGAATGCTTCTTAATAAAGTACGAAAGCTTATAATTCCATTTGTGCTGATTTTGAGATAGTATTGATGTCGCCTATTTTTTTCAATTTAAACGCGAAACTTATCACAAATTACAAAAAAAAAAAAGCTTTTAGTTTGAAATTGGATTAAACTATTATAAAGTTGAATTATAAACAAGAATCGTAAGATATATTTGAACAAAATAATGATCCAAAATAGATTTTAATATTTCTTAATATTGGTGAAAAAACAAACGCAGATACATTTTGTTTGTCAC
The DNA here is from genome assembly GCA_026543865.1 of Argiope aurantia. Taxonomy (NCBI): domain Eukaryota; kingdom Metazoa; phylum Arthropoda; class Arachnida; order Araneae; family Araneidae; genus Argiope; species Argiope aurantia. The sequence continues at coordinate 55,691 of JAPMOR010102616.1, read as the reverse complement.
AATATTGGTGGAAAAACAAACGCAGAGACATATCGCGAAAAACGCTGAACTATCAGCTAGTAAAAATTAAATTATAAATTAAATTATTTAATTTTATAGTTATCTAAATAAACATGCAAAAATATGCATTTTAAATTTCATTTCTAAAATATTTTAATTACTTGATTATAAATTTTAGAAAAGATCAAATATTTTTTGTCCACAGAAACTGGAAGAGCCCAGAACCTTAATATATTTTACATTCTTTCATTAAAGTATCACATGGTTTTGTTTAAGAATACCTAAAAAGTAAATTTTTAATACTGTAAGTTATTTTTGTTAGCGTTTAATCTAATTATCATGGAATACGTTATTCTCTGGACTAAGTTATTCCAATTTATTAGGAAACAATTTTAGATGGGTTATTCCATCAGGATTCTTTACATTAAATTATAGATACATTCTACATCTATTCTTTAAATTAGATATTTTAGATAATAATAATTCTTTATATTCTATATAACTTATTATATTAGATCTAATTTTCTCGCTTAATTGAGTTACTTGTAACAAAATCTTGTAAGGACAAAACCTAAACTTCCGCTGAGTACATGAAAGGGAAACATGAAGATTTTTTTAGTCAATCTCAATAAAAGTCATTTCTAATTAACCGAATGGACGAAATGGGACAAAAAAATCAGAATGGTCATAAAACGAGCTATTGAACAATACTTTCACGTTTTAGTATTTCTTAATCTTCTTTGTATTATTGAGCAGATAGAATTGTAACTTTGCTTGAAAGAGTGTTTATAACCACTAACTATTAAGTCAAAACTGTTTAAGATAAATCAAATGAAATTGCTCTTAGGAAAATAAAATAAACTAAAAAGTTGACAGTTTTCTATTAAACTGAGAAATCGGTGACTATAAAGACTTGATGAGAAAGACTACTAAAGACTTACTTGGGAAACATTTCCTTTGGAGTTTGCGTTGATCTGCAGTTCAATGTGCAGTAACTGGAAATGTGATTTTTTTGTGAGTTTTATATATTAATTTTATTTTACCCGTTATTGTAATGAATTAACCAGGGTCAATGCCGCAACACACTTGAGTAAATACTCAACAAATATCCTGAACACAGAATACTTAGTATTAAAAATGTGAAAAACAAAATTCGTTAAGCTTGAATGTTACATGCTTAACTATATTTAGCAATAATAATTTCAAATAATCTGGGGGCACGGCAGTGCCACCGCCAAGTCGAGCAAAAACAAGTGGCACGACCGTACCATCCTTTTCTCGAAGCAGTTCAAGCCATTTTCGACCCCCTATAACTTCGTTGTGGATTAAACTAGAAGCCTGAATTTTCAGTAACCAAGCAGGCATTATATAAACACGGTATATTTCAAATTTCCTTAAATTTGAATCAGCAGTTTAATAATTATAACTAATAAAAATTTGGGAATTTTGTCACTGACTGACTGACCGATCATCAAAACTCTAAGGCACTTCTAGCAGACATAGAAACTTCAAATTTAGAATACAATTAGTGTTTAGTGTATAAATCACGGAAAAACTAAAATATGCATGAAATAACGGACGGATCGATAAATTTCTCGAAGTTTCGAGCATTATCCATTTTGTCGGCAAATTCGTCGCCAATTCGCCAAATGGTCGCCAAGTTTGTTACCAAGCTCTGGGATCACTGGTTTGGCATCCGACAGCATCCAATACAGATTACTGTAAAACGGTCTTTCTTATGATGGCACTATTCGCGGAATTACAGGTTTGTAACAATATCTAATATGAAATAATTCAATTTGAAGCTGTGGAAGCTGCAAACGCAATGGGTGATTTTCAGAGAATCGCAATGTTCGCAAAGGTTCGCAATGACTTGGCCATCGCATGAAAACACAATGTATCTTTACATTAAATTAGATTACATTAACATATTATATTAAATTAGATTTAGAAAAGATTTTTAATATTAATATGGTCACTATAAAATGTTGTTAGGTTAGCTAATTACGTAATAACTTAAGACAGAAAGACCCTTAAGTAGGTACTGAATAAACTGACCGACTTGGTATTACATGGATCTTACAACTTTTTACGATAGAAGAACTGAGTTACGAGAATTGGTTTTTTTTACAAGTTATGTTTTTGATGGCATTAAATATTATCAAGAGAAAGATACAAATCATACTTCGCAAAGTAACAATGCATTCTTTGAAACAATGAGTAAAGATTATAAACTTTCCAACATATTCTTATGAAATTCCCTGATGTTTCGCTTGTGGTCTGTTGTACCCCACCGAGAAGCATCATTTCACGGGAAGGATTGTACCTGGGCCAGTGATTAACCCTTAGGACTAAACTGTAGCACCCGCCAGTGTTGCTGAAGCCGATAAAGGTTAAGGTATGATCTATTGTACCTTTGGTCTTTTCAAAACGGCTGTTTCTAAGCGCAATATGAACACGATTTTTAGACTCTGTTAAGTAATATAACATGAATAGAAATCAATAGATTTAAAAATTTTATAAAAAGTCCTTCTGTAATGGAAATCATCATGCTAACTTAGGGCTAAAATAGTTCAATCAGAACGAAAATTTAAAAGAATAGTATTTACATTTTAAACATTAATTAAATGACCTCTAAATCGTTCAAAATATATGAAAACGCCCTCTCTAGAGAAGGTTCATGAATACTCTGAAAATTGATGGACATGTGGTAATAATAACTTAGTGATAATTGATTTAGGTGTAAGTCTCATTTACAAATGTAAACATGAAAATTACACCCTTTAGTGCATTAACCAATTATATTTATCATTATAATCATATCAAGGTACAGTTTGTTTGACACATATATAAAGCTAAATTAGCATAATTTCATCAAGTTAATACGCTGAGCTTTAATTGCATATTCGAGAAGAATGATAGTTTGAAATCGCTCTGAAAATCAGAATCTAAAGTGCAATGTAATCATAAAATATGTTTTGTATTTATATTAGGTCCTAGAAAATACAACGATTTCAATATATAACAAGCTATAAAGACTTGTTTGTGAAATAGAGAGATGGTTTGTTACAGCAGAAACGGAAAGTGCTTCAAAAATATGAAAGGAATAGTTTTTCTTTTATCATTTGGAAATATTTTTTTATTTTTATTTTCATATCATTTTAAACGCCATCTTCATATTTGTTTGTTGTAAAGATAAATTTCTGTTTATGTTTATGTGTGTCTATATACCTAGAACTACCATACTCGGTACATACATATTTTCAACCATGCCTACTTTCAGCACCTTGAAACAATGTTTTGAAATTTTTAATTAAAATGTAAGCAAAGATTTGGCGTTTTTCCACAATAATTTCCGAAACTCAGTACAAATATAATATTTATATCAGCTTCCAATTCAAAAACTTATCATTTCATTTGTATTAATTTTATCATTTAATTAATATATTAACTAATTTTTATACGTATCATTAATATTAATTTTTTAAATATGTAAATAATATTCGATTAATCATATATTAAATGAATTAATTTAAATAAATATTTAAAGTATATTGTACAGCAAATTGCAGAAATTTGTAAGAATTCTGAATGTGTTTTAAGCATATCATGAATGATAAAACAAAAATATCAGAATACTTGAAGAACACCAAGATTATTAATAAAACACAAAATTAAAACAGCAGATATTTTTTTCATTTTTATTTTAAAATCCAAATTACTAGCGGCACTAATACAAAAATAATTAAATATGCTGTTTGTGAAATTCAACTTATAATAAAATAGTGCAAGTCAATTTTTGTCCTTAACATAAATCATTTTTGGCAAAATAGATTCCAGGAAAGAAATTATATATGAACTTATTCTGAGAAGAATCTGTGAAAGATTTGAATTTATATTTGAAATACTATTAATATGAAGAAAAATGTCAAATTTTACATCATTTTGAGAAGTTAAAAGTTTAGAAATGACAAAGTGTATCCATTTTTAAAGAATTTTTAGGAATCTGGCAGAAAATGCCTCATTTTCGTTGATGTACTACATCAACATTCAAAGATAGAAATGACATGTAAAATCTTTTCATTAAATCAAACTCGATTCTGTAATAAAAGATCAAGTTTTACTTTCTATTAAAGTATTAAATTTTCAAATCAAAATTTTGCCAATAACAGTGATATACACAGTTGAAAATTTTAATTATATTATATATTGCATAGAAAAAAACTATATTAGGGTCAAAATGAGTTACTGGAACAAGGATAATGAAGGTATGTACCTTTTTTAAGCTCTTAAGATCCCCAATACCCAATTGGGTACTTTGTAAAATGCATGCCAAATTAAGAATATGCTTTATTGACATCCACTTCCAAAGTGGGACAGAGATAATGAAAATTGTTTTCTGGGAGATGACACAATTATAAGATTGGACATTATTCTGATCATGTGAAATTGTCTAGTCAGGTGTACATATTGCAGGATGTAGTGGCCATCACTTTTAAAATGCATAAAATAGAACATCTACTTATGGATGAAAAATAGAAAATTCTAACTAATTTTACCAAAAAAATATAGGGTTTTTGAATACTCATATTTTTTTTTTTCAATTTCAAATCTATTGCAGCTTTATTAATATTTAGTCCTGGTGTGCCCATCTGGATACAATAAAATTAATTTAATTAAGGATTTTGAAAATTATGTTTTTCCTTTTTCCTGTCTTAATGATGTTATTTTACTAAAAATATTGCTAGACTTGCTTAATATATATCTATCAGTTTTTATTTCGATTTTAAGAGATTAAGACCCCAGGAAAACTATCCTGCATTTTTCATTGTTATTTTTTATTATTTCTTTACTTTTCAATTGCGTGCTGAAATAGTGAAGCCAAAATTTCTCTAAGCGTCATTATTCTTTCCGCATATCTGTTATTTGAAAAATATGTTGCTAAATTATATATTTCCTGGATTTCTAGTTATTTATCTTGACAAACAGAATAATATTCTTAACCATGATAAATTTCCCTATGTAATTATTGATTAAAGAATTTTATAGCAACAAAAACTTGTATTTTTCTTACATTTGGAGCAAATTTTCATGTGATAGAAGGTGAAATTAAATCAACGAACATGATAGTGCCCTTTATAATAGAAGATATTAATGTATAATAAAGCATTAACATTTTTAAAGATTCTACCACGTTATTAAATATATTTTATCTTTCACGAATGCAATTCGGCTACTAATAATTATTTGAAGTTCTTTAATGTGAGTGTGTTACAAAAGAAGAAAACTGACATTAAGAAAGAAAAAAATCTCATTCTGAGGATAGTGATTTAGAATTTTTTCAGTAAAAAATAGAAATTATGCTAATGGAGGAAAAAACATATCTCGAATCATTGTGTGATTGAATTTTCGAAACATTTGAATATTTATGGTTGGCACTTTACAAGCCCACTGACAATTATCTGCCAGCGATTGAAGCCGAGTGAGCGTCTTTTGCTTTTTCAGTAGCGCCAACAGAGCCAAGAGTACGACTTAGCTACTTCATGAGTCACATTCACTTTCACAGCCCCTTTTTACAGAGGGGGGGGGGCATATTCACCTTATTTGCAGATAGAACACAGAGGAAGAACAACTATGCCCGAACCAGGACTTGAACTCGTTAAGTCCAGATCATGGGGGAAAACCCGTTACCTCTATGCCAGGAAGCCGGTACATTTGAGCATTTTTTTTTAATCATTTATATTAAACGTACTAGAATGAAGACTCATGAATCGTAAGTCTTAGGAATTGATAGAGTTGACAGTCGTCGATTGGAAGTGGCAGGTATGAAAAGCATAATACCTGCCACCAGTAAATTCTTTTTTTGTGGTTGATGATATTTGAAGATTTCCATGAATGAGTCAAAAGTTGTGGCACGAAATCATGTCATTTACATTGAGGTAATGTAAATGACAGGAGAAAAGCAAAATGAATAGACAATTGGATGATCTATTTGAAGTAAGAGTCTTGCTTCTACATTGCGGCATTAATCCTTACTAAATTTAATGTGCATTTAATGTGTCTAAGATATTTCTATTTGGCATCTTCTAAAATTTAATCATTTCTGTTTTTTTAACTTTATTTTCGGAGATTTTATTTATTTTTATTTTGAAGATAGAATAGCGAGAAATTACTCTACATAGGAAGATTTAAATAGATGTGATAATTTTTGATATTCCATTAAATAGAAAATATTTTTCTTATTGATAAACAATAACAAAAGCAATAATTTAGAATAGTTAGAAACGAGTGATAGAATAAGATTGGAAACAGTAAGCTGTAGTTTCATTTAATTCTAAACACACTCTCTTCATATTAATTCCTTTTTGTGATCAGGATACACATAGGTATTCACAATTGTTTCATAGTTTTGAGACAACTGTAACCATATTTGTGTAATTAAAAAGGTCGCTGTAACTGAGACTAATCAATAAAAGAATCAATTTTGGAAAATAGGAATTTTTTAATAAACCCGTCGAATAAGATTACTCATTTAGATTAATTATTGCCACTTCCAATCGCATACAATCATTTTCAATCGAAAAAAAATGACAAAATCTGCTAAGTTCCTTGCCAATTATCGTAACATCGTATATAGGCCCTCTTAAAAAGATAGCAAATACAAAAAATGGTTTCTTTTAAATGAAGATACAAAATATCATTAGTAAACTTTTTTGATTTATCCAATTAATTCAATAAGAGGCATAACTAACTTGAAATTTAATTATTAGTTAATTTTGCATCACTTCTAAGTATTTTTCTCACTTAAAATGCAATGTGCATTATTTTAAGAGTCTCAGAAATTTTATTTATTCCTTTATAGTAAGTGCAAAAAAAATCATACGAAATGTATATTTAATGCACAGCCATCAATTCATTTATTTACCCATTAATGTATTGCACGGAAGGCTACAACCTTTATCTCCCATTATCATAATTCCCTTGTAAACAAACATAACGTACCTACATTTGGAGGATTTATACCAAATATAGTCCTGTTTACATTCACAAGCTTTCAATGCATTACATGGAACTATGTGGATCAGAAATGAAATGCGATGACTGAGCTGAACACTCAATGCCTTTGAATATGAAAAACCTAGAATGAAATGGCCTGACCCGAAATATTTAGTAAATATTTTCAAATTCTAAATTATATTGGAGTAGCAGATTATAAAAAAATAATATGAAATTCTATACGGTATACCAGTAACTTTAATACACATAAATTCTGTACACATTTTGAAAAAAATATTGCTAATTTTTTTTAAAATTTCATACATTATAAAATTTGATCATGTTTAAGTAGAATAGCTTCATTTCAGATATTGCCTTTTTACCACAAAAATTGTAAAAAAAAAAGATGAAATACTGCACATTTTACAAAATACGTCATTCGAATCCAAAGGAAATTTTTGTATCTTGAACGTAAGAAAAAAAAATGGAGTTTTTTAAAAATAGAATAATTTAATTAAAGTTTATTTTAGGACAAGTATCTCTCAAATGTAGTTAGTAGTAGTTGCTTGGTTGTTGTAGTTAGTAGTAGTTGCTTGGAAAGGTTGTTTCTTATGGTAATTGTCATAGACAAGCACGCTGCCAAAGTCAGCGATTCTAAGCCAAGAGAGGGTCTTTTATTTCAAGTAGCGCCGTTTATGGCCAAGAATACGTTTTACCAACTCATGCATCACATTCGCTTGTACAACCCCTTTTTTAAAGGAGGCCATATTCACATACCTCACAGATAGAACACAGATGAAGAACAACCACGCCTGAATCGGGGCTTGAACCCGGAACCCCCAAATTACGGGGAAGACGCGCTATTCCTATGCCAGGACGCTGGCAGATGCTTGTTCTAAATTTTTGACTATTAAAGAATGCGAAATTTGAAAGATATAAATTTATCAAAGGTCTGTTCATCAGAGTGTCATTGAACCCGATAACTTCGAACTGCTAAGAACTAGTAAAATAAAATTAATATACAGTATTAAAGTGTAGTTTTCAATCGAATTGGAAACGAAGCCAGTTAAAGAATTCATCATATATCAGACTGTATATTCATATGGATATGAATGCGATAACTAAACAATGCAGCATCTTAAATAAATAAAAAAATTACGTGACGTAATAAAATTGTAGTACTATATCAAATTTTAGCATTAATTTATCCAAAACTACATATTTAGTTTTCTTCGTTATACCATGGGGCACAAAGTTCTCACGTGCGTGATTCAGAACATAAAAATCAAATGTTACTGGCGTCAGCTGTGTTTGAGAAACTCCACGAATATTTGGAGAGGGATGCATTTATACATTTATTAAGAAATACAAGAAACACTCTTAGGCAGACCACTCCTTCTGGTGTTAATATAGCTTTATACTTTAAAAGAACTTGAACGTATAGAAACTAGGTGATTTGGTTATGTTTATATGAAATTGCATAGAATTATTATTTCCTACTTGGATTTTTTATTTTATAGGAGTATTATTTTTCCGTGTATTAACTGCTCTATATTTTATATGTTTCATGGCAAAAGTTAAGTGGTATCATATTTTATTCCTTTATTCACGACTTTTTAGATTATATTTGCAATTATATAAGCAATTATAGCCAAAAGACTGAATATTAACTACAATCATTTGTATTTTTGGAAGTAATTTTTATTCATGCTTATTTTTGAAATGATCTCTGAGTTCAAAATAGCCAACTTTATCTATTTGAAATAGTATTGATTAAAATAAGCAATTTTCTGTAGGATGCAATGTTATGTTTGAAACACACAAAATATTCCACCATGTGCTAAAAATATGTTTTCTTATTATTTTAAAATAGGTTTGAATTTCGGTCTTCGATGAAGATTGTTTTTTTGGAGGAGTCAATGGCAGCAATTCGTATATTCATAAATATAAATTAAATTATTGAATAATTATACATTTAAAAATGTAGAAATATGTGAGATATATAACCTCGCTTGTTAGGTCAAGACAGCAGGAACCAACTGTCAGAGTTGAAAGTATTGATTCACATAAACAAATATTATTGAACTTGTACTAGCAAATAACCCACGGACTCATAAATGTATTAACAAACAATTTCATTGATCAAAAAGATACATAATATACATTATTTTATGTTTTGGTAATCAATAAAAAAGATCTTATCATGTGTAAGACTAGTTAAAGAATTAATCCCTCTAAGCTGCTACCATTATTAATTTTCTTCAAGGAACTTCATTGTTTATCAGAAAAGATGTATGATATTGGTTTTCTAGAAACATTGTAATCGAATTGATCAACGGATATTATTGTTCTTGTCAGATTAACACATTTTGATAGCTAAAAATCTACGTCTTAAATGTTTTTAAATAAGTGATAAAATATCCTATTATATTTGAATGTCTAAAATCAATATTCAATTTCGTATGTTAAGTAATTATATAATGCAGTTGGAATTCTTTAAATAAATTTAGGGAAATTAGAATGTAAAAAATTGTTAATATAAGTAATAAATCCATTGTTGAGAATCTTTGTGTTATTGTTTCTCAGAATATAAATAAATTATTAAAAAAAATTAATGAATAATAAAATAATTTTTATTTTCCTTACTAAATAAAGTATGACCATTTCATTGAATTATTTAATTATTAAGGTAGAATGAAGGATTAAATGAAAGTCATAAGAACCCATATTTTAAATAAACATGCAGCCAAATAACATTGAAGATAACATAAAGACTTCATTGGGTCTCTTTTTACTTTTCTCAGAAAAAGAAATAACTGTTTTATTTTTTTCTTACTTTTCTCTTTAAAAATATAAACAATATTTTTTAAGGCGTTTCATTTGTTTTCCATTGAAATTAAAGAAGATGTATATTTCTTTATTCCCTTTGTTTGCCTACATTTCCCCGTAATCTCTTCAAAGTTTTTCTTTATTTTATTTACGTAAATTTGTTATTTTATCAGTTTTTTTTATTGAATATCTTGTATTCTAAAAAATAATTAATAAACAAAAGAGCATTGTTCCATTTTAACTGAAAAGGAAAACAATTCATTGAAAAATTAATTGGGTTTTGTTTTCATATTCACTAAGTCACTGTTTTCATATTTCATTGTACAATGAAAATACTCTCATTTATTCTTAAAAATTGATGTTTCGATATAGGTCGTCAGAAAAGAAATCGGAATTTCTTTTACAATTCTTCTACAAAGCAATAGATAAATTTCAATCATGAAAGGCTACGTAAAAAGTTTCGATAAACTTTTTCAAATATTTCAATTTTTCTTACAATAATTATTTAAGACATTACAATAAATAATGAAGATATGAATTTGAAACTTAAAATAATGTTGAATTTTCCTTTTACATAAAACGTTTTATAACATTGTAATCCAAAAAAAAAAAGTTGAAATCCGTCCTTCTTTATTTTTAAAAAATGAATGTTAAAGAATTATATTTTTTTAATATTTACGATTCTTTTACGGCTTGGGGTCTAATATTTCATTGGTGTTGTTTAATTTTAGTTTAGATGTAAACGAAAGAGTTCAAACTCTTAAATCATTTTATGTACTTTGTATCTTGACGAAAAGGCCGAAACTAGTCAGCTTCTGATTTAATAGTTCTAAACAATTCAAAAGAATATATTTTACATTATCACTAACATTCTCAAATTGATCTGCATACATAAATTTAGTTTAGTTATATTAAAATACCGTAGTGCAATATTAATGTGAAGCTATTTTTTGTTGAATCTTTGGAATCTCTGTCTATGCATCGGACTACTACACACAGCGTTTTTCATTGATATCGGATTTTAAATCTTTGATTCTCAGTCACCAAAGTTTCAACTACCTGACTCCTTGTGCTAAATATAATTGCACAAAATTCACACACACACACACACACACACACACACGCGCACACGCACGCACACACACACACATACACACACGCACACACACACACACATACGCACACGCACGCACACACACACACATACACACACGCGCGCACACACACACACACACACACACACACACACACACATATATATATAAAGAAGCTATTTAATTCATTTTCAGAAACACTAAATACCTTTCAATTAATATAGTACAATGAATTAAATAAATATTTGTGAGATATTAACTATCCCGTGTGTATTGATGAATCCTAAACTCGATTGTGAACTTGTCAATTTTATTAAACTTATTGGCAAAAAGTCATTGCGAAATATCATATCCTATTATTAAGAAGATTCGAAATAATGTGTTTCTTTTTTCTAATCCATTTGTTGTGTTAACTTATTGGTTTCATGCTAAAATGAAATGATTATTATACAGAATCTCTTTGAAACCTCATTTTGATTTGTTTCGTACTCCATGAAGTCATTTAATTTTTTCATTTAATTTATAAATAGCAAGCAGTTTTAGTATAACATAGTCCTCACCTGCACAGGCTCATTTTACTTAAAATTACACCAGAAATTTCACTAAATAAGGCATTTAATATAGTTATGTTGAGATTACTCATTAAACAGGGGTAAGAAAATTCTCAAATATTACAATTAATAATTTCTCACAAAAGACGTATTAATAATTTCTTTGTTGGTCGAAAACCAAAAGTTCATAAAAAGTTTTAGACATATCTGTTAAAACAATACACATTATCTTCCTACGCATTTAATAAAAAAAATATTATTGCCATTGGAGTTAGGTAAAAAAAATATCGAATGCTAAGATTATTAGTTTCTCAAAAAGTAAGAATTAACAGCTTCTTGTCCTACAGAAAACAAAAAGTTCATGAAAAAAGGTTTTAGAAATGTTTTTTAATAGAATATATGTTAGTTTTCATAACCTCATGCACGGTATATCATTTTGAACTTTTTTACATAACTTATTTTCAAGTAGATTTTTCTATCCCTAATGCAATATTTTTTTTTCTTTCCTGAGCATAGAATAGGCTAAGAACAAAAGTCATATCAAAAGCAGTTCTGAAAATTATGTTCCTTTTTCCGATAAACGTGAAACCATTTAAAACATGGACACTTTAAGAAAGACCTTAAAAGCCATTGCAAATGTACATTTACTAGGGTTTAAATAAACAAATGGGAAAATGATAAAATTAGTGCTTTCATTCAACCTCTTAACGGTTTCATTTTTTATATCGATGAGCAGAATTCCTGATATTTATTTCTTTGAAATTTTGTTTTCAGAAAGCCCTAGGACTAATACTTGCTATGCTTAAAGCTGAAACCAAATGCTATAAAATGCATAGCTAAGGGTAAATCATTTTTTTTTTGTTTAAACATAATAGAACTACTTAAAAATAACGGATGTTTACTGAAGATTTGGAAGGAACATCATTTTTTTTGGTTTCAGAAACATAAAAAGGGTGTGACTTCCTGCAGTATGAAAAAATAATTCTTTTATATTTATTATTTCAAAGATCTTTTATCTTTTATTATTTCAAAAATCGGAAAATACTTAAGCAAATAGGTGTCATATTCATATGCTAGAAAAAAAACGCTGTGCTCTCTCCCCCTTTCTTTTTTCCTTGCTTATTTCCCATTTTTTTAAAGTAAGGGTTTTTATAGTTTTATTTTTGATTTGAACAACCAGTAGAAATTTAATTATAAAAATTTGCTCATCTATTTATTGCGTAGTCATTATAGTTGAAATTAATTTATTAAAATCAGTTTTTAAAGCCCTTCTACTATTTTTTAAATCTTATTTACATTTTTAGTATTTTACACTTTTTAATCTTTAATTACTTGATTCTTCACAATATAAAAGAATCCTGAAATTATTCTTTTCAAATCTACTACCAGATGGCACCACACATATAGAACTAAAATCGCTTTTATTAAAGCGTTGCCATTTAATTAAGCCCTGCAATTATTTAAATGGTGTCTCGTCATCAGAAATACCTATGTATGCAGAGATAAAAATCGTTTACAAAATTTCATGTTTAAAGAAATCAAGTTAAGTAAAAAAGTTCTGCGAATATTAAGATTTGATGTAAAGTAAGAAATCGGCCTCTGATTTGTCTTTCCTTAAAATGTCCTATATTTGAGGCAATATATAAAAAAGTTGACTCAAATAAAAAAAAAGGCAAAAGTGCATGTTGAAAAAATAATGGAATTATTTTAAATGGTTATTCATTTTTCAGCATAAATGTTTCCTTCGTCCGTTTCAGTTGCAAATTTTCTAATTCTTTATTACGTGATACTTAAATATTGAATGCTAAATGATTTAATTTTGACATGCCTGTTTTAACTGATTTTCTGAACGATAAACATTTATTGGAAAAAAAATAGACATACATGTGTAGCAATCAAATAAGCAGAAAATATTTACTATCTGGAAAGGGAAAAACCCGATTTAAATGCCTATGAGATTTGATGGATAGAGAAAACAGGAACATTTTTTTTTAAGTTTCGAAAATGTATTTATTTACTCACAGAATTTGCAAATATTTGCAGTTTTTTATGCTTCCAAATATAAATACTATGCAAACTTTATCTGAAAAAAAGATATAGAGTATATATTGAAGTAATAAATTTATTATAGTTTAAAGTATCGAAATTCATTCCATTTGACATTTTTCAGATTTTTTTTAAGAAACTAAAATTAATCATATAGAGTTTTACAAGCAAATTTTTGTTTCAAACAAAATTGAAAATAATAAATTATGCCAAAATATTTTACACTTAATTGTTGTAAAACAATACTAGAAAAAACATCATATAGTGGGATATATTACTTATTTCAATTGCCCCCTAGAAGGAGCTATTATTGTAACTACAATTCTAATATTAGTTTTGTCTGGAAAAGTAAGTTACTTTGTTACAATTATAGGGATTTGTAGGATCACTTTTACGAGAAACCACTAAGTATTTGTTATAAGCTAGGATGTGCTTATAATAAGACATCATGAAAAAAAATATTTTAACGAAAGACTTACAATCCTCACGATGTTTTAAGGTAAATATCAAAATGTGTTATTACATAAATTATTTGGCTAAGTTTTATCAAACTATTTTTATAATAAAGTTGAGTGACTTTTATTTTCCTATATATGAAGTGTCCAAAATGACTGCATTGTACTCGTCAAGAAATGGGAACAATAGATTTTGACGATGTCTAAAAAACATGTTTTTAGTATTATGTCTATCTATTTTGAATAAGAGAGCATAGAAAAACGTTGAGCTATGTCGATAATATCGGTTATATAGTATATTAAATTTGTAAAATTGGTATCAAATTTAGAATGAAATCCTTTTATATTAAGTTTGTCTGTCCGTTTGTCAGAATACTGTTGAACGCTATAACTACAAAATGCAAAGATCCAGAGAGGAAAAACATATAAGACGTAATCTCGTGTTAAAAACGTATTGAAGTTATAAAATTAAGAGAAGAAAAATCTAATGGGAAAATCATTTCCACAATAATACTGCTTTTATGAGTTGTGAAGTTATATTAAAATATAATTTCAAAAAGTCTAAGAAAATTTGATAAAGTGAATTCCTCGATATCACTGCACATCGGCAAGTTATCTATATTACTAATAATGCTAAATGTGTGTGTATCTAAAGGCATACGTGTTGATGCTGAACTGTAATGTTAGGCCGTTTGTCGCAAAGCTATAATACTTATACATAAGGCGATTAAAATGTGCATCAAAAAGATTTTTTTTCGAAATTTTAATTAGAGTTTTCGTTATGAATCCAAAACTGTATTAATATTTTAGAAATAGAACACCGTAATTTCTCTTGAAGCTGAATGCAAGACTCTTTGAACAATGATAAACCAAATCTGTCTTAATTGCCATAATTCCAAGTAAAAGCATTTTTGAATATGAAACATTAATTAATTAAATAAATAAATGCTGCTAAAAACAAACGATAATTTTACTGTTAAATATCAGTTTTTCGAAACTTGAAGCATTGCAACTAGGTTTCTTAGTAGTGATAATAAAAAAATATTTTTTTTTCTGCTACGTATATATTTTGTTAAATGAAAATGTTAAATCATACTTTCTATTTAGATAGTACAGTTATTGCTGTAGCAATTTAGTTGCATTATACTAATTTATAAACATAATAACTATAACAAAATAATGTAATGCTGTAAAATAATTATATAAATTAAGATTTCTTTTAACAAATACAAAATCAAAAACGATTACTTAAATCGCATTTATTTTTTCAGAAGAAATCTCCTTTTATGTCAGGGGAATGGTAAATTATCATAATGTCTATATATATCAGAGAATTCACATGCTTTTGCTTAGTTACAGTGAAATATCCCAAAAGCTAATGTTTGGTGTGGCTTCATGCATAACAAGGTTATTGGGCCATTTTTCTTCACGTATAAAAGAATGACTGATAACTTTCATTAAGACGTATTATGACTGTTAATAGCGTCGCAATTAGAATAGTTTCTACCATGGATGATGTTTCAGCAAGATGGAGCATCGCTTTATTGGGATTCCTTAGTATATGATTTCCTAGACGAAACTTTTCCGGATCGGTGGTTGGGAAGGGGAGGATAAATATCCTGGTCCCCCCGCTGTCCAGATATTGTTCATTTTGAATTTTTCTTTTCTTTTGGGACTATATCGAGGACAGAGTCTTTGGCACGCCAATTGCTGACGTGGGTGAACAGAAGGCGAAGATGCAAGTTGCTGAATGTACTGTAACAGAAGACATATTAAAGAACGCTTGTCGGGAACTGGAATATAGCTTTGACATTCTCCGGATTTCCAAGGGGACACATTGGAATATACTGTGATGATAAGAATCATATTTAGCGAAAGTTCTGATTAATAAAAAAAATTATGTAAAATGTGCATTACTATTTGCCCCGTTCCAACTAACTACGCTTTCTATTCGTTCCTATAGTATATATCCGCAGTTCAATATAAAAGTGAAAGGATGCATTATTCTAAAGCATATAAATTCCAAAATATAAATCTCTTTCAAAATATAGTTATGTCCAGCAAAAATGTAAAACATATTATATCCTTCATACACAGACTTTTATTGCCTTTCGAATATTTTATTACAAAAAGAATTGCAATTGTGTCTTCTTTGTTCAGCAAATTACCGTAAACGAAAAGTCGAAGGAATAATATTTATATGACAAATACTTCCTATATTAAATTATCTACAAAAAATATAGTTATTCCAAAGATGTTTGATTTTTTTGTGAAATGCAATTAATATATTTAATTAAAAATTCTTGAAATCGCATCTTATTAGTATATTAAACCAACAGCTTTTTACTTTAAACATTCATAATTTCCTATATTTGAATTTTAGAATCTATTCTTTTACTACTTCAAGACAGCATCTGGAAAAAAATTAATTTAAATCAATTGAAAATTAATTAATGGTTTATTTTATAAAATTTTAAAATAGTATAATAGTATAGATTGTACATAAGTAATTTTTTTATTTTAATTATACTTCCTATAAAAAAATATTGCAAAATTTGTCAAAAATTTAGAATTAAAGTAAGCGAATAAAAATTAGATTACAAAATTCAATCGTTATAAAAAAGAAATAAAACATAAAATGCTGCAAATATTTTGCTTAAATTAACACCATGTTTTTCATCTACTCACATTTTGTAAAAAAAAATGATATGATTACTGATTAAAACAAGAATGTTGTTTCTTTTCCATTCACAGCTACTGGTAAAATTCAATTTTGTTTATTTTATATTATGATTAATTTTTAACAAGATAGGAAATCTTTAATATACAAACAATTTTAATAAATAATTTATGATTGAAACTTCTACACTTGAAATATTCAGTTATCAAATTTCATATATGTATTATATATTGTCAGCAAGATACTTTTAAGCTAATATTTTGCTTAAAAGTAAATATTTTGCTTTTATGTGTAAATAAACCCAATCTGGGTATTTTGATATTATTTTATTTCAGTTCTTGGAAAAGTGTCTGAGTATATGAATTGTCCTGATAAGTATTTACATTATAAAAATTTAAACTGAAGTGAACTGATATCTTAATTTAAATTTTAAATTTCCTTCAAGACAAATTTATTCTCTTCAAGAAAAAAAAAATCTTAACCTCACTACGACAGAAATAGTTGCTTTATATAATTTCTAGGTTTTAAGTATAATTTTATATAGGAATAGAGAATTCTATTAATAATTAGATACTATCGGGAATTAAAAAAATAATGTAATAATTATTGTTTTCAATGTTTATTTTTGTTTCATTGGATAATAATTATTTCAGTTTTAAGGAAATTTATATGGGATATTAATTTTATGGGATAAGGAAATTTATATGGGCATCTTAAAGTATGTAAAATATCATCATGTTGCTTAAAATTTATTAAGCAAATCTAAGTTCGAACTAAAACATTCCAAATTAATTCTGGTAATTAATTGAACTAATGCTATTAATTCTGCTATGTTTGTTAAATTGTGATCCGTCTTTTAATTCATAGCAATGTGATATGCTAGTAAAATTCTGAAAATGACTAATATATTTAGACTGAGAAACGGCTATAATTTTCTTCGTATCAATTTCTTACCGCTTAAAGGGATTTTAATCATAAACGCTAGATAATTCCTCTTGGAATTGAAGTGAAGAGCGTTTTGTGATATATTTCAAAATTCAACTATAATTCATCATGTTTCTTCAATTTTTGTCAAAATTATGTTTCAAATTCATGGTGTATTAATGAAAACTGAATTTTTTTATGATTCTTAATAAATTAAAAAAAATTTAAGAATTAATTTTATAAAAGATTTCATCTGGTCATCATTATTTATCTTAAAGAGAAAAGTGTATAAGGAATGAGGTTTCAGAGAAGTATGTATAATAATTTGAGAATTTAAGTCTGATGCTTTTATCAAACGTTAGTAATTTTTTATGATGAGAAGTTCAGTTTTCCAAAATACTATTACCTTCACATCGCACAATGTTTTCAAAAATATTAGTGTTTATACAATATACATTCTAATCTTTTATCGGCAGGTAATTCCTAAACCATTAATATTGGAGTATAGTTCAAGTCTAATAATTACTTCCATTAGAGAGAAGAATTTCACTCTAAATAATTTAGTCAATGAATGGACAGAAGAAAAAAATTCGAAATTTAAGTTATTATGCACTTTTACGTTCCTATCAAGTATATTTATCAAAATATTCTCTAATTAGCTCTAAAAGATCCAGTCTTCTGCCTTCAAATTGATTCGAGCTATGAAGCTTTGAATTCTTTAATTTTATATCTATCAATATTTAGTTTGGCAATTCTTTCCTTTGATTCTTTGATTGGAATATTACACTTAAAGCAACCATTGAAATGATCTAAAATCATGATATTCAAAGCTAGATTACTATCTCATTTAGGTTCGCAGAACAATAAAGTCATTTTTTTCCATAAAATGCTTTACTGTAAATATAATTTTAATGACCACGACAAGCAGAACTTAATTATAGAAATTTAAATTTCGCAATTTTTAAGCAGATCAGATTGAATTTGCCGATATTTTACTAAATAATATAATAAAATCTATAGCATCTGTATTCACTAAAAATACGATATAAAATCCAATTTTAAGTGCCCTATCTAGTTTTCTTCAATTTCTAAATGCCAGAGCTATAATTCATTGGTCTGTGCGTCTCTATGACTGTCATTCAAAAAATATAAAATTGTAGTTAAAGAATAGTTACTCGGATTCTGGCTGCGAATGGTATTACAACTACTTCAAGTTATAGCTCCAGGTCAGACATATAAAATACAATGTTTCAGCCTTAACAATGGAGATAAGATCTTCAAACAATGGAAAAAGACATAAGATATTCTATCAAATTCTGTCTGAATGATAAAAAGTTTTCAAAGAGGAGCTGAAATGATACGAAAATTAAAGGATTATTATTAAATCTTGTTTAAAGCCTTCTATGAATGGCTATGAATAGACATCCGAGGAAAGTTTAAACTGAAATAATTATCTGTCTACAAATTCATGCAAACTATTTCAAATTGTAATGCGTCGTTCAAAGGTAACATTCTCTTGGTAACATTTTCTAGTTTTATTTTTATTTGCATTATATCGAAAAGAGAAAAGCACTCATTAACATATCAAAAACATTTATGTAAATGAATTGTACAATCATAATGCTATAAAATCTGCTCTAAAGAAATCATTGTTTCAATTAGCAATTATTATTTAAATATTGAAACCAATATTACTTCATAAAATATAAGAAGATATTTTCGTGCTAATCTAATATTAAAAAAATTTCTTAATCAATTATTAACAATTTTCTTAAAGAATTTAAAAGAAAAAAATAACAATGACATTATTATATCCATACTATTGGACTACTTGATCAATAAGTAAAACTGATCATGATTTCTATCATATTCATGATATTCTCTTTTATTGTTGAAAATAGCGTTGCTCCGAATATTTGTTATAATATTTCAATTTCCTAATTTCCACTTTTTAATAGTTTGGATCAGGATTTTTAAATTTCTTGTTCAATGATGCAAAAGCTTGGGACCTTTAATTGTCTTCAACTATATCTTCAACGAAACATGGATGGTGACCAATCAGTAATACTTGACGTGATAAGAAAGACCTGAGGTCATATTTGGATTCTAAATTTTACAAGAATTAGTGAGAAAAATAAATTTCAAGTCTAAATAAAACTGTGAATAATGAATGTTTCAAATGAAAAATTGTTAACCTAATTTTTAAAGACAACTTCATTATTTTGTTTGTTTTAAAGTTCGTTAAATTTTTGAATGCATTGAAAATATTCTACAAACGAGCATTTGAAGTATCATTGGATTTTTATATGGATCTCTGCGATGCTTTCGTATTTTTCTTTCACACACAATATATATATTCATCATTCATCATTTTATATTTAGTTTTCTTGATTTTTAAATTTATCTATATAAGGTGTCTTTCCTGAAAAACTCGATTTTACATTAAAAAATATTTTTTTATACTTAACTATTAGAATAAATATATTCAACTTCCGCTTCGAAGTGTGGACGATGCGATATAGTGGTCTGAACACAATGAATGATGCTTGAGATGCGGGTCCTCGGTTCGAGTGGCGCGTTGAGCTATATATTAACTTATGTAATTATAGTTAAAAAAATTTCTTTTTATATAGGTATCTTAAAGAAAAAAAAACTCGATTACGCACACACACAAAAACATTTTTTATAACTAGTAGGCCTTTTTCTATCTGCTCTCATGCTGACATGTCATAAATCGCCATCTCAGACTAATTAATCTGGTTATAAGGAATAATCTATATATCTTATTGGACATCTGGTTATAGAAGATATATTTCCAGCTCCCTTTTTTCAATGTCTGTGCTACTCTATGAATTTGGTCTTTCTGAATGCTGCTTTTGGATATACTTACATCTAATTCAAACATATCTGCAACTCATTTTGTGACGAATCTTCTATGAATTTTTCTCTAATATTATTTTTCTTCCACTTCCAGTAGAACATTAACACAAGCTTTATTAAAAACTAAATCGGACTTATTCTATTACTTCACAAGTCTTAAATCTACAATAAAAATAGAACTTATTATTTTGAAGTAAATAAAATGCAATATTATTTGCGAAAATTTGAATATATAGAAATAAGAAACTCATATTATAGTAGATAGCTAATCTTCAGAAAAAAATAGTTAAATATATTATTTTTGTAAAAGAGCACCGATTTTATAATACTAAGAAGTTATTAAGATTTATTTCCATAAAATTAATAATAATATGGATTCAAATAATAATGAACGAATTTAATTTGTTTCTAAAAATTAGTTTTCTCAGTAATAATAGTTTCTAATAAGTAATTTGCCTAAATCTTCAAATTTAATTTTTTCCTATTAAAAAAACGTATTTTCCTATGCACACACTAAAACTTTCTGCAATGCTTTAAAAAAGTTTTAAACTAGAAAACAAATGTAATCTCTTTAATGAAATGTACTTTCACTAAGCTTTATAAAAAATAATGATTTTTTTTTCATTTAAAGGAAGCGTAGGCGTGATTTTTTAAATTCACAATAACTATTTTTCTGCAATTCTTCTAGAAGCTTCTTTATTTAGTGAAAATCCTATTAATAGCTTTAGAAATATGAAAACATTCTTTTAGAATATTTTAATTGTAATTAAGTTATTATATATATTCCCGTCTTAGTTTATTCATTCATGATAAAACTGAAAAGGAAAGTTAAATATAACAAAAATATTTTTACAAAGAAAAATGTTTAAAGTTTTTTTTATATCACATAAACACTAAATGTAAAATCAGATTAATGAATTATTTTCTTATTGTTTCTCAGTTGTAAATTAACTGCATTTTCAAGTAATTGTAAATTGTCTTACGTCAAAATAAATTTATTTTATTTTATATAAAAAGCAATTTCCAGAAGTTAATGTTTATTAATCTAAAGATTAGTGACTATCATCAGCTACCAAAAGAAATATATATTCTTAATAGTCGACAGCTGGTATATTTCATGTTCCTTTCATTTCATTTCATCTTTCTTGTTCATAAGTAACACGAATCTTTATTTTAAATACAAGCAATTTATATACGACTTCCTTGAAACTAGAGTGAATAAATCAGTCTGAATATCGTGTCGGAAAGTAAATTTAAATCATTTGAATGCTTTAGAATTTAGAAGAGTGATTTAGTAATTTATAACATAAATGGAAACTTTTGTAATTAATATAATGTGTATATTATTATGTGCATGAATTAATGTTGAAATTTGTTGCTCAAATTCGGAAATAGTTTTAATGATGCAAACGATATTTTATAAGTTTATTGCCATGAACATTTATGCATTTTTTCAATGCTAGAAGATTTTTTACTACTTAATGAATTTACAGATTTTATAAAGTATTAAAGATATTTCCTTAATTTAAACTAAACAGTTTCCTTCTTGTAACGTAATGTGTACTATCACTAGCAAGTTTAGAATTAAATTTGTTTTTAGATGCACATTTTGTATTTTAATTCTTGCTTTAATATACCTGATTAATATTTTTAGACCATTCAGATTATAAATATGTATAATTTAACATTTCTTTATAATTCATAAGAAATAATAAATTGCATGAATTTTTCAAGGTGGAGTAATTGGTCTTCCATCAAGTCGTGTAATTATTTTTCAGCTTAAAATATCATGTGAAAAGTTGATGTTGTTACACAAACTGAAGTTAATTGACATGGAATTAAATTTTTATTAATCGATAAAATTTTCTTTGTGCACCTTTTCATCATTTACAATTTATTTTTAATTGAAATAATTCTTTTATGTACGTACATAGACGCATGACTCCATTAATATAGAACAATTTACAATATAAAATTTTTTTTAAATACTTCATATTTTTATTTTTTATCATTGTTTAGACACATAGTCATTACAGCTTTAAACCAGACCTTTAAACCTGCAGTTACATATTACATTACAGCTTGAAACCAACATTTGCATATTACTGAAAGTCATTTTGTAATTTTTTTCTATTCTTTTCTTGTAATTTCACTTCACTTTACAGTTTGCATAGTTTAGTATCTTTATGTTTTTCCAGTTTTTTTATTCATTTGTTTCGAATTGCTCTTCATCTCGATTTAAGTTCTTCGCTATGACATGGCTGTAAAATAAGTAAAAAAAAAATACTTCATGTTTCATGTTTTTCAACTTTGCGTGCTTGTAGAATATATTAATTTTCACTTAAATACAAATGTTTAGATATCAAATTGAAGGTAATTTAATATAAAATTTAATAACAAAAACAATATTACAATATCTGTATTACAAAAAAAGTTACGCTCATTTTAGTAAGATCTATCTTAGATTTGCATTTTTTTAAAATTGATCAATACTTAGTAGGATAACCCTTATTTTTTAAGACAGCTTCACAGCGTCTTTTCATCGTGTGAACGAGTGTTTGGAGTTCATCTTTCGTAATCACATGATGCCAAGAATCAATTATAGATTCAATAAGTTGTCTTTTATTGGATGGACGTTTTTTCGTACAAGAATTTTCAAACGGCGCCAAAAATTTTCAATTGGATTGAGATCAAGGCTCAATCCAATTGAAACTTACTCAATACCCGCTGCATTCATTTCACATCTAATGGCATTTGATGAAATTTTTCTATCTTGAAGGCATAGCCGTTTAATTTTTCTATCAGCAGTAGCAGTTGTGCCTTTTTTTCTGCCTAATTTGGCCTTATTTTCCACTGATTTCGTTTTTTCATAACGTAAACAGAACTTTCGTACACCAGAACAAGTCACTGGACCACCAACTTGTCTTGCAATTTCAGCATAAGAGAGGCCATTTTCTCTCAATATTACAATTCGGCTTCTTTTTGTAGATGTCTAATCAGTTCTTCTTGTTGGTGTTGTTTGTTTAAAATTAGTTTAATTAAAAAAAGGACTTAAAATATTCAAAAACAGCAATACTCTAATTGCACTAGTATGCATCATTCCGCAAAATATTTCCACAACAATAACTCTTTTACCATCCAAATAACCTAAATTATAGTTACAGACATTTGATGGGTCCTCAGAACAATGTTTGTGATTGGCTAGTACGCTTTTATTACAAAACACGTCATTACTCAAAATGATTTGTGTTTTGATTCATGTTTTTGT
The DNA here is from genome assembly GCA_026543865.1 of Argiope aurantia. NCBI lineage: Eukaryota > Metazoa > Arthropoda > Arachnida > Araneae > Araneidae > Argiope > Argiope aurantia. The sequence goes on along the minus strand of JAPMOR010102616.1, from coordinate 31,968 downwards.
TCTACTAAAAGGAGCGTAACTTTTTTTGTAATGCAGATATTGTAATACTGTTTTTGTCATTAAATTTTACATTGAATTACCTTCAATTTGATATCTAAACCTTTGTATTTAAGTGAAAATTAATATATTCTACAAACACGTGAAGTTGAAAAACATGAAACTTTCAAAAAATGTCCACACTTTTGGCCACCACGGTACACGTGAAATAATCTAATTTATCTTGTGAAATATATAATTTTTGCAGTTTTTCATGCATGTCAATAAAATGTAGAATTTCATTGAAAAAAATCAAAAATTAATTTAGATAACAATTATAATATAAATTACGGAAAGTCTTTGATCACTTCTATTAAAAATCTGTAAATAATAAGAATTTTTTTCACAGAATTTAAATTAATTTGTGTTTGTGCAAGAAATAAATTGTTAGAATGCAAAACTGTGATAACGCTGAAAAATTATTTATTTCCATTTAGAAAATGACAATCATTGATTAAGAATATAGAAAACTTGCAATACTTGAAGGCAAAAAATAATAGAGAACGTATGGAAACTTAGAGATGTGACGAAAATATTAAACTTTCGTTCGTATTCTTTAACAACAGATATTAAAACTCATAACACGTCTCCTTACAAAATAATAAAATAAGATATTGACATCGGAAAAACTATCCAATATCTTAATCTTTCAAATCAATCTATATTTCAGAAGTTTATAATTTATACAAAATATCACAAATAAATTTTTTCAATAAAGTATAAATAATATGTTTAAGGTTTTTCAAGAACATTGCAATAATAACAGATAATTATAATATATTTGTAAACAACAATAGGTATTCTAGGTTTGAAGAAAATATCAAAGAAATTTCATGCTTCCGTTGCCTACATGGCATTGTTCTATCTGATTTCACTTAGACACACAAGCAACATCCATGTGATTGTCATCCATGTAACACTCTATTGAAGAAGTTGTTTGATGCGAGTTCGGTAGAATGTGTTCCATTTGTATTTAATTAAATTATTGAAAATAATGTTTTTCGTCCACAATTGATGGACTGTATCGAAGGAGAAGTCACAATTGCCTTATTTGATATTCCTTAATCACTCTAGTAATTTGTCTGAGGAAATCCATTATCATATTTTATGATATAGATTGTAGCCATTAATGACCATACGATAGTCAAAAACATGTAAATATATATGAAAAATATTTTATCTGACTTTTTATTTCATTAGAATTTATCGCAGATTTTGAAATATGTATTATCTTAGCATTCCTATAATAGGCATAACTGAACGAACAATATATGCATAGAAATGGCTGAAATGGTAATACATAGATTTATCACATTAAATGTCCCACTGTTCAAGAAAAGTCACGCACGGCGAATACTATGCAAGGATAAAAAACACTTTATTTCCTTCTAAATAATTTCAAAATGTTTTCTTCTCATTGTTATTTTTAAAGAAACTTCAGTCATTTCTGAGCAATATAATTATTTTAAATAATCTTGGAATTTAGATAAAAACATATTCGGAATATTGCTTAATATTTGTTTTGAATTATATTTTAGATTTCTATTTTTACTAAAAACGCATTGTCTTGAAAATTGTGATCATATCTAAAGGGTAACAAGTAGAAAAATCTGAGAAGATATCTTGATGCTAATTTTATTCAATTTGTTTCAACGTAATGTCATTGCCAAAGAAACGGGAGGAATAAGACATATAACTTCTTTTTTGGCCCAAAGCAATTTTATATATATTGATAGCCACTAAACCAGATGTACGATTTTGTTTCTGATTATGCGAGAACAGATAAATATTCAGGTGAATAAGCAGGAATATTAGTTTATATATTTGCTATGAACTTTGAGAAAAATCTGATAATTTCTCTGTTATCAATATTTTTGTTATCTTTGGTAACTATCGAAACAAAACAAATATGATGAGGTTTAGGACTAAACAAAATACTATAAAGGCAAAGATGAATTCAGTGCAAAAATGTTTAAAAAAAATTAACATTCGAAATATGTCCTGAAACAGTTCAAATAGAATGTCTTAGTGGGGATTGAAACTATTTAAAATAATTGGTATCTTAATAATCATCTAATGCCGTTGTCCTTGTAGAAGTTTCATCATCTTTGTTATTCCTTCTCAGATATCTTATTTTTATAAAAAATTTTGGGCCATATGGATAAGTTTTTACCCTGGGGTTGTTTAAATGAAAGTGTGGTATTGTTACAGCTGGAAAATAAAGAAGTTATTTCTAATTTTCATAAATGCAGCAAGTATGAAAGCACAAATAGGATTTAAGTAGAAATGGAAATAATGTTGCTTAAGAATATAAATACTGAATAGGCACTGATATAGCACTGAATTCATAATTATCTTTCTATAATTCATATTCCTTAATCCTGTTGTGCTTTAACGCCACTAGCGGGATAGATAGGTAATTATGCAGAACATTGTTATACACTGCTAAAATAGTGTAATTTGAAGGAAAAGAAAAATTATTAGATGATTTGCATATTAAAATGCATATGTTATATGTTTGATACCCCGGCATCCTGACTTAGGAGTAGCACGTCTTCCCCGTGATCTGGCCTTCCGGGTTCGCGTCCTGGTTCGGGCATGGTTGTTCTCTACTCTGAGTTCTATCTGTGAGGTGTGTGAAAGAGCTCCCCTATAAAAAGGGGTTGTGTAAGCGAGTGTGTGAGTGTAATCTTCATATGAGCTAAAGTCAGACTTCTGCCCTCGAGTGCTCAGGGCTCAGGGATCCTCACCCTCAGAAGCTACTGCACCCCTTTTTCCCCTATCTCTTACTTAGTTTCAATTGGAGTGCAATCCAAGAAGGATAGGCAACAAAACATATGTTTATTATTGACAATACATACAACTATAAGCGGGTTTTTTGTTTTGTTACAGAAATGACATCTTAAAATAATAAGAACGAATTAACTCCTTTCTCTTTCCTTTGAATTAGTTACTTTTAGTCGCAAACCGATATTGATTAAGAAAAATTCATAAAAAGATTACGATCTTTAGAGTTAAGGTTAAATTTAATTAACTAATTCCATTTTATTCTGTATAAATCATCACAAAGAAGGAAAATACTATTTCAAAGTTTTTCAATCTTGATCATTCATGTTAAAAATTATACTGAAATAATCATTAATACTTTTTCAAATCCTAATATCATAAACCCTTAGATAATAGTCTGAATGCAAGTAATGAGAAAATCCCAATAGCGTTTTCAGCATTGAAAGTCAATTAACTTTAAGAAAGTAAGGAATGTTATGGAGCATTTTTATCTTATTACATTAAAGAGGAAAGATGTTTTATTTTTTAGTCTGCAGTCTTAAGACAGAAGAGAAAACATAACGTAATTAAATAAGTAGAATGCTGAACGAAAAAAATAATTTGCTGATAGTGATCGCATATGTCTTTAAGGCTAGAAGTCAAGAAGAACCATAGGTAAAAAATAAGCAATACAGAAGAAAGATTTTGCCGAATGTGCTCAATTTTCTAAAAATTATATTTCGTTGTAACGAAAAATTCCTTCAAAAAATCTGGATACATGGTGATAATTGTACATGATAAAGTAATAAATAATTTTTGGTTGATTAAGCTTTTTTATTATTGAGTGAAAAAACATCATCACAGACTTAAGTTACAATTCAAAAATGCTATTTTAACCCTAGATTACAATTTCATTAAAATCATAATACTTTTACAGCCTTAAAATGTGTTTAGAGTCTTATGATAACGTATAAAATGAATATGTATATTAAGAGATGATATTATTTAATATCTGCAAAACTCAAATTTATATTCTCTAAAATAGAAATTATACATTTATGTTAAAGGTGCGTGCTGTCAATCTACTTAATGGTTTATTGAATCAAGACTAAAAACTTAAATTCTTAGTCATTAGAAATAAGCATAGACATTTTATTCAAAAAAACACTTAAAAAGACTGAATAATTGTTGTTTTATGCCATTTGAATAATTAAATGTGCAATTAAGAAATTAGTAAATATAAATTTTTATTCAGCTCCCAGATCCAATTAATTTTATACCAAAATAATTTTGGTAGTATAAAATTTTAAATAAAAAAACCACTCCTGCAATTAAAAGAGCTTGAAACTTTCAAATTCATTAACTTATTAATAAACATTTACTGTAAGCGTTATCATTTAATCGGCAGATCACCCTTGAGATAGTAATTGATATGCCGTATGTCTAAAATAATGGTATTAAAAGCTCAGTTACAGAATTTTGATCTTTCTTATTTAGAATGTCAATGCGCTAAATATTTTACTAAATATGAATAATTTAAGTGAAAGCCAGCAACAAAAAATGCATTTTTTTAAATAGACGATTGTTTGACGAAGACAATCGAAAGTAATATAATCCCTTACTTAATTAAAAAAAATTTTTCCTTTTTGGTAGTATAAACAAATTTCTAATTTTTAATCACTTTTTATGAAAATTATATACGTTATGCATTTTTAATCAGTGATATATTCCATATTTTATGAGAATAAAATTTAAATAATATTCATTCCTCCGAAAGTAAAAATGTTTCTAGGCTCTTTAAAAATTGAAAGGAAAATATCAAGAATTAATTATTTTAATATTATTTGTTTTTCTTGTTGTGATGAATTTAACAAACAATCAGGAAAAGCTCTAAGCTTATTAGGACATAAGCGGATTATTTGGTGAAGAACTTTACTTGTTTTAAATCTCTAGGGAAAGAAAAAAACGAACTGACAACAGATAAATTGAATGAAAATGTTTTACAGAAAAATTATTTTACTACATTTTATTAAAAAGAAGTAATATTTCCTTCCATGTTTTATTTTATTTTTTTTACGCACATAAGAAAGTTTTACATTAGCAGGAGGAAAAAGCTATTTACATAATTTCTAGTAATGGCAGAATTCAACTGCTCTTTTTAATTCAAAATTTAAATACAACTTTTGAGTTCTAACAAATATTTTGTCATTATTAAAACCCCCAAAATTAAAAATTTTAAGGATTTTAAAAGGATAATAATTTAAATCGATTTTTTTATCGGCAAAATTATATTTATAATTATTTCAACACTTAAAATTTGGTTTATAATTCAAGCACCATATAAATGAAGATAACTATTTTTCTTTTAAAATTATAGCTCACGTATTAAGAGATAACATATTAATTTTTACATATGAAAACAAGTAACTTATTAATTAAATTATCTTTAAATTGTTAATTTAGTTTATGTAATATTAAATATTTTTTTAAAGTGTACAATATCGGCTAATTCTGCTTGGAATTTCACGTAAAATTCATTAATATCATTAAATGTTACTAAGACTCTGAATTGTAAGCTCTTTGCATTCAATGTTCATTCATTTCCTAATACTAGGGCCACGGTGGCCTGGTGGTAAGGTCTCGGCTTCGGAACCGGAGGGTTTCAGGTTCGTGACCCGATTCCATCGAAGAACTGTCGTGTAAGCGGGTCTGTTGCACGTTAAATCCGTCATGACCAAACGTCCTCACACTGGCGTAGTGTGGAAATGTAGGTGCCAGCTCAGGTGTCGTCCTCGTCATCCGACCGTGGTTGAAAATTACGAAGTTCGTCCCAAAATAACTCTAGTGTTGCTTTAATCGGGACGTTCATATACCGAAACTAAACATTCCCTAACCCTAAAACTTTTGTATGGTACATTGAAATAAATTAATTTTCAATACATTCTAGCTTCAAGAACTGTTGGTACAATGAATCATTAAATTTGCTGAATGCAATTGATTCGGTCTACTGAAATTGTTTGTTTTACTCAATATATATAAAGAAAAGTATTTACTGCCGATTTATAAATATACAAATGCACAAATGGAAAATAATTAAAACGTAATTTACAAGATTTCTATGCAAACGTACTTGAAAAAAATCTAAGGAAAGATACATTTGAAATCGGATTTCCTTACAGTTGGAACAAAATAATTTGTTTCGTTACCGAATACGATTAAATGTTGAAACAATCTAATTAAGATCATTGCATCCAGTATATCATGTACTGTGTCACGATCAAACTCTATGAGAGGTAAGTTTCTCTGTTAAGGATTGGCAACGGATGTAAAAATGATTTTGAAAATATGGTGAAAGAACTGTGATGGGCTGTGCAGTTTTAAATATAAGTTATTCGTGTTTCCTTCAGCATTGTCATTAATGATACAAAACTGCCTACATTAATTTTCTAAGTAAATCCTAATAGGAACTACATTATGTTTAACCCTTATTGCATACAAAGTATAGGTCGATGGACAGTTACCCGTTTGACAGATTTGAATCAGATTTGCCTTATCCGTATTTTCGATGCTAACCATATGTAAACATTTTATCTACTTTGCTCTTCGCATTTTGTATCAAATTCAGTCTCGAACAGTCAAATAGACATATTTACTATGAGTAAATTTCGTTCAAAATTTGAGAGAAATCTTCTAACTGGTTATTAAATTCATATATCCTGTTTCAGCTTTTTAGCTGAAAGAGCTTTTGAATTATCGTGTTCATAGACATGCAGACAGAAAGAAAAACATAATTCCAAAAATGTGATTTTTAGAATCAGAGAAGTCTAAAACGTTTAAATTCTTTAAAATATACAAACTACAAAACTGATATTAGATTATAACACCAGCAAATGAGATGTAAATACTCTTGTTCAACTTTGGATGTATATACTTGAAAATGAAAAAAAAATGATCAAGATTATATTTTATAATTGTTCTTAGAGTAGTTGTGCTTAAAAACGCATTTATTCGCTGGCTACAAGGAAACATCGGATGGATTAAAAAACAAACTGAACAAAGGCATTATCTTCCAGAAATAAAGAATTGTATGATATAAAGATTACAGTATAAAAGAAAAAAATAATTATCATTAATATCCACGGTTAATTTCATTTATCATCACCTTTCAATTAATAAACTGTGCATATCATAGTGTCAATGAAACAATGATAATAAATAAAATAAATTCTACAAGAATAATGAAAAAATATAACAAACTCCATACTACATAATTTCGTATAAATACAAAAATATGAACAAAGTAAGATTTAAAAGAAAAGGCACTCCAATACATTTTTATTCATTTTAGATACTCACACATTATGTTTAGGTATTTATAATATTATTTAATCCCGTATATTCCATTAAAGCGATTCTGATTTCCCCTAAAAGCATTATATTTTCCTGAAATCAGAGAGAAAATATACCTCTGAACTTGGCATCGAATGTTTGCGTCATATAGAACCGAACATTACATTCGTAAAGTAAATGCAATCATAACAACTATTAAGTTTATTTAGCTATTAGTTTCTTACATGATTTAGAAAATATGCATATGTATTTTGATTCTCAATTTTGCCATTTCTGTTAGCTGGAATGTTTTATAATTTCTTATATTTTATCTCATGATTTTTAATAATTGATTTGTTGTCGTACATCTGTTTATTTAATTTCCATTTTTTGCAAGATTCATAATTTAGAAAATAAAGAATATTGCATAAATTTCAAAGCATAATTTATTTGTTCTTAAAAAAAGGCTTTATTAAAAAGCTTTCACTTTCATTACATTTCTCTTCTTACATTTCTGATATTTCTATTAGAAACATTATAGTTTAAAATGGGAAATTAAAATGAAATCCAATGTTTTAATCCTTAGTTAAGAATTTTAAGTGTTTTCGCATGTATTCATATATCTATTTAATATATAATTTTATTATATTAAAAATAAAGTTTCGTACAGTTAGTTGTTAATCACTAAAAAAATAGGAAGATGAAGTGTGACAAGCTGCTCAGAGTGTTTCACCAAATGTGTGCTCTTTGTAATTATTTAAATATTCTGTAGCATTCTTAACTTATACATTAACCATCTACATTCATAAACATAATTCTTATTTTTCTAATAATACCAATATGCATGGTAAATGTTGGAGTAATTATGAAATGTAGAATAGGATGAAACTAAATATTGTGAAATTTCAATTTTTCAGGAATATGTTTTTAATATACCTCATGATTAAGTGGCAGTTTTTTAAATATTGCAATAGGATAGAGTTGAACGAATTTTCTAAAATTTTAAATTATTCGTTCATTTCTCATGATTAAAGACATAACGAAAGCAGAGACAGAAGAAGTGCATCACCCCAAACGTCATTTCAAGATACAAAATAAATTTCGTATATTTAATTGGTTTTGAAAACAATATCTCAATTTATCAAGAACTCGAACACTTTTCCTTTGTAATTTTCTTTCTTACAGACAAAACGCAGAAGAAACTGGTTGAATATGAAATTCCTTCCAATCACTTATATGTAGATTTCTCTGTCTCGCATCGTTTCAAAGAAAAGCTATTTTTCTGAGTATTATTACTTTTTTCCCAATTATATTTCCTTTGAGACATTCCATACATTGCATTCCCAAAACACAATTAAAATACCCTTTCTAAAATGCAATTTTTGCCTAAAAATATGTCAGGTTTTATATGTGAATAGCATATCAATCTGTAATATTAAAATTGAAATTTTTTTAACAAAATGCTTTAAATAAGAAAAAAATGTTTTATAAAAATTGTAAACAAATGAATTTGAAAATAATTTACAAAAAAATGAAGCAATTTCCTGTGATAAATGAATTACAAAATATTTTGGTAGAATTTTATTATTTATTTACATTAAACAATTTATAGATATTTGTTTTCTATGGATTTTAATAAAAAATATTTAAAACTCTAAAAGGGGGTGTTCTGAGAATTTCTGAAACTTCAGTGTTATTCTGCATAATTTATTTCAAGCCCGTAAAGGAATTCTAATGTTGTGAAACACACAGGCATTTTTAAAAAACACAGAGCAACAAACTGTGTTTATCCACTCAAAATAAACTATAGATTTCAATTGACCCTTCGAGTACATTTGACGTATCAGAACGTTCAATATCTGTTTAAATTTATGTTTCTATTTTTTTTTTGTAATTCTAATCATCTGAAGTTGTTTTAATACTATGCAGCAGTTAATATTCTGAATAATAAGAAATGAATTCTTAAGTAAAAGCTACTGCCTCCACATGTTCAAAAAATTAAATGCGCTTCAAATACAAAAGTCGTTTCAAATAAAGATGTAGTCAAAGGGTTTATACTTCACAAAGTGCTTCAATAAACAATGTAACACATCTATATATACAGGATATCTCAAAAACCTTGACTGTGGCTTTTATTCCTTAAATATTGATCATAGACATATACTGTAAATTACAATGTTACGTAAAAAAAGATGTAAAATGTTATGAAATCGATTAAAATTTTCAGGGGATTAAATTTCAAAAAATACAAAATTTAAATTTTTTTACGGACCCCGTACAAAAAAAAATCCCAATAAGTAAAATGCGCCCCATCCTCTAATAAGGTAATGCACAAAATTTTAGCAATTTATCACAAAAAAATCTCAAAGATATGAAACTACATAAATGCTGACTTAATCCACTTTTCGATACTTGGATATGAATTCACAAAATGGAAAAATCATGTCGGATGTTCGTGTTTTAGGGGTCGTACACAAATTAACAAAGAAAGTAATGATTGAATAAATAATAATTCTGCTATTTATTGGGTCAAAAGAATTAAAAATTTGCAGAAATAATAACTTAAAGGAAAGATTACATAATTTAAAGGGCAGATTACATAAGTTTTTTTACAAGTTCCTTGAACTTGCTATTTTTAAGTTATATTCTGTAATTCATGATATAAAATTTTAAAGTATCTTTCAGGAATCATAGATTTTAAAATCTGTATTTAAAACTAAAGATATGAAGCATATTTTCTTTTCTTATGATGCATTCTTGCTTCGCGTCATCTGCACTGAAGATTTAACATTTGCATTTTAATTTGTGATTGACCCTTCACCAACTTTGTTGTAACATATCTTTGAGTGTTTTCATGATAAAATTCTGAAATTTTGTACATGACCTTAAAGAATGGGGCACATTTTACTCATTGGTATTTTTTTTTTGTATGGGGTTCGTATAAAAATTTAAATTTTGTATTTTATGTAGTTTAATCCCCTGAAAATTTTAATGGATTTTATAACATTTTGCACCTTTTTTTACACAACTCTAATTTACAGTATATGTCTATGATCAATATTTAAAGAATAAAACCTGCGGGCAAGGGTTTTGAGACACCCTGTATACTACCATTAATTAGTTATTTTTCTTTATTTTACTTTCTCTGATTTGATACAAATCTGGAATTTGACAAAATTTTAATTGATATTTTAATTTAACTGATTCTTTAATTCCTCATATTTTAAACTCTGAAAAAACGAACTAAAATGGACAAACTCTGTATTTATGAATATGACTATTCAAAAGCTGAACCATTTAAAGATTTGAAATTCAGTACAAGCCCTAAAATTAAAATTGAGGATTGGAACAAAGTTATGGAGAAAATCCCTGAGAATTAAAACAAAATTTAATTATTTTTTAACTTTTGAACTATTGTCCTTCAGAAAGAAACATAGTATTCTTGTAGTGAAATATCCTCGATTTTAAAAATACGTTAATGAGCCTTAAACATCCCATAATAGTATGCAAATTTGTTCTTTAAAAATTCATGCATTGTTTAAACTTTAGATAGTAGGATAAATACATCCATTCATGCATGCATCCATACTTGCGCACGTTTGATGAAAGAATAGCAAGGCGGAATTTGAAAATCCACGCATTCTATAGCTTTTGAAGTATATTGAACCAAATTTTCAATATCTATTTTGTAATTTTTTTTTCTGTGACGAACTACTCATTGATTATTACAAACTTTTACCATTGAATACATCGTAAACATTTCGTGCTTATTTTGAAAACACAACACTTGATTAATTCTATTTAGTGTAAACAAAGACTTATGCATATTCCCTGAATTTGAAACGTAGTTCTACAATACCTTTTATAAATTCATGCAAAGTTTCAAGCCATTTAGAAAAATTAATGAGAAGAATGATATTTATTCATTCAGTTATCAGAATTCGCATGAATTTTACTTTGCAATAGCATTAAATGTCCCATTTATTATAATTCTGTGTAAGTGGTACCGATTAAAACTTTGTTGGAATTTCAAGGAAATAAAACATAGCTGAAATGGAACTAATATAACTTTTTATTAAAAGAATACTCAATTTTTCTTCCATTTGTTTCGAAGCAATATAGAATTTCTGTTGCAGAAAAAAAAATACTTCCCAGGAATTTTCCCATAATTTATTAAAAACACTTTCTCAAATAAGTTCCGAATTCTTATCGAAGCAATTAAATGTATCGCACTTGGGAAATATTCTGTTCTTGGAATTTAATTTCTATTATGAACAGGAGTAAAGCAATACAATTCAAAAATGCATTAAAAATGCAGATGACATTTTATCTCAACGTCGAACAATGATTTAATTACGGATATTTATAGATTTAGAAGAAAAATAAGTGTATGTTTATGCTAAACTCAAGTTTACATTTATAAAACTTCACTACATGATATGTTAAAATGTAACCGTAATTTTTATTTAAAGATTAAGTAATTTTTAAATAATTAAGAACTATAATACTTAAATTTTTTCTAAGACATTAAATTTTTCTAACTATACTAATTTTGTTTTAAAAAAGTAAATTACCTTCTGAAATCCTATTTTACAACATTTAAATTTTTTAAAAGTTATTTCTGAATAAGCCCATAAAAAGTTTAAAATTGACTTTTGTAAACTTATTACAATTTTCTTTCATTATTAAGAATAATGGTTTTAATATACTTTCAAAACTCCTTTTAAAGGAATTATCAGAAATTTAATACATAAAAATGAAATTGTTCGTATTTTATGCACTTCAATATTTCAACTGATTGCAATAAAACTTAGACCTTCCACTTGTACTACGGTTGTAGGTATAGTACAATTTTATTTAGAATATAAAGAATATCTTTATTTTTTCATGTTTTATGCGCTGCAGTTCCATTGTCCATCCGATTGCGCACTTATTCTGATATATATTATATAGTCTACCCTAAAGCATTTGAATAATAAAATGAAATAGAATACATATTATTTACACTTCTTTATACATCATTCAATTTCAATGGATGTATATAAATAAAAAAAATTATATCATTTTTCTAATGATATCTCCAAAATGATTTCTTCTGAGGCAGCAACTACATAAAAACTCTTATACTAAATTCAAGATTTTATTATTTTGGAAAATAAACATATTTAAATATTTCAACAAATTTAATCTAAGGAGATCAAGAATCAGGGATAAGAGTACATCTTGAATGTCAATAACTGAGCCTCTCAATGACAAAAATTCTACGTAGATATACTTTATCTTATTCCCTCCTTATACCGATACTTTTCAGGAAATATCCTTATATCCTTTAATTGTTTATGCGTATATAGTCTTATTTACGATTGAAATTGATAATTACGAGCTAAAAAATAATCTTTTGATAGTTAGATGAGCCAACAAGTTACAAAAAAGTTTGATTTAAAAGAAATGTGTAAAAATGTTTGCATGATTTTTTTCATTGCAAGAGCAATAGACCTAAACTAGATAATTCAGGTGTTTGATTTTCCCGTTTTAAAGTCACACTAGAGCTATTCTAAGATTAGATAATGCAATTTTCAGTCAAAGGTAGCGAAGAAAATACCGAGTCGACCATATTACGAAGCTCTCGTGTAAAACATTTAGCATCGATAAAGCGGTAATGATATTTTTGGATGGCTATTATAAATGAAGTTTTCTAATGAAATGATAAATATGCAGGGGTAAAAAGCATACCGAATGTTAAAGTATTAGTATTTTAATTCTATACAGGATAGAATTATATACAGTATATTTCCCTGTATAGTATTTTAATTCTATAAAGGGAAAAACCGACACAATCATTCAAACACGCTTATGAATTTACAACACATAATCAGTATTTCTAATTTTTAAAATATTTTATTTTGCATTAAAAATACATTAAATTTCTATTGGAGCTCTAATAAAATTTGAGTGTATTCAGAATCGTAATCGAATTAACTGAACTCATTTGATTCAAAGAACTGGATTTATTAATTTAGTCAAGATGCGTGCATAATATATATATTTTGATTTGTAAAATAGAATACATATATGAAATGTAAATAGAATCTTTATTAACAAATTTAGTTCACATAATCAATTGGCACAAAAATATTGAGAATTGCAAACGTTCAAATGAACAAAATATTGAATACAACATAATTTTGAAAAGTATTTCTATACAGACAGGAAATAGACTAAAATATGTTTCATTTTATTTTACTAAATAAAATTTAAAAAATTAAATAATGTAATAACAATATCTCTAATATAAAAATTGCAACATAAATAATTAGCACTTAACTGAATTTGCAACAGATACAACATGAGATTTACTTAATACAGTAGAATTTCGGACATATTCCTATAATTCTTTGCAATTCTTTTAAATATAAGAAGCTGAATTACACAAAAGTTAAACATTAAATATGAGTTGAAGATGGAATAACAGTCTTATTTAGAAAATTAACCAGCTTTGATACTCAAACTTTGTACATTTCAAAACTAGAAATCTCAAAACTAAATTTAACACTTTGCACTAAGAAATTTAGTTAGATGCATTAATCAAAGAATAATTAGGACAGAATTTTATATCTAGAAATATTAGTCTTTTGGATGAAATCTACTTATGCAATTTAATAATACTTTAGAAGAGATATTCGTTTGTGAAGGATTGATAGATTTAAGAAGTCGATTAAAAACATTTCAAACATTCATTGCCTCCCATTCAAATTTCCTTTTCTCAAGTAATAAAATTTCGCCACTATTCGTTATTAACACACATATTCTACTTTAGTATTGATCACCATGGTGATCAGTCATGGTGATCAATGCTACGGATACCCGATTGGCTGTCCGGATCAGCTAATCGGTTAATTACTAGTAAACCATAACCGTTACCGAGACAACAAATACATAAAAATTAAAATTTTGAATTTAGAAGATTTAAAAGAATAAAATTAGTTAATGGATGCAATGAATGGAAAATATTTGTCAGTTTATTTACATTAAAAATAGACATAAATTAAACATTTGAAAGTTATGAAGTCACCTCAAAATAACAGTACTTATTTACATCTCTTGAAATTTAACAAATAAAATTAGGAAAAAAGATCATGAAATAGTAATTATGGAAATGAGATAAACTTTCAGTAAATTAATTAAATTCATTAATCACAAACTTGGTTCAAAATAAATATTCCAACTTATGAAACTTAGTTGAAAACAGACAAATAACAATAAGTTTAACTAATACAAAACATGTTAATTTCATGACAAGTATAGTAAAAAATACAGGCAGAAACTAAGAGTTTTTCAACAAAATGCATTACAATACGATATATTTCTACTGATATTGCATTAAATTTTCATAATTCTTTTCATTACGAGAACTAGGCAAGATATTTCAAACTTGTGCATACCGTTGTCACATATCAATATGTTGTATATAAATAAATCATTCTACATACAATTTTTAAAGATATCATATATTGGCTTGTAGCTGAATTTTTATATTAATAAAATATTTACATATTTCAATTTAATTTACCATTTCATGAAAGTATGACAAGTAGCGGTTATTCACGTTCAAACTTATTTATAAATAACTTTATAAAGAAACCTGATCTTCAGTCATCAAGTATTTAGAACAAAGCAATAACGGCTAAACCTCAATCAATAACAATCTTCACTACGGAAGAATAAGATTGTGCCAAATTTTAATTCAGGGTAGACAGTAAATAACAGCTTAATGAAAGTTTTTTAAAATTACACTAATGTCATTTGAATATTGTATAATATACAATATATATTTAGGACTTGATACATTTTTAAAAGGCGCATGGAATGAGAACTTCCAAAACTATGAATGGTACAACATAGGGAGATTCTTTTCCTAAGTTATTTACGGTTTCTTTTAAAATCCATGCAGAAGTAACCGAGCACCATCATGATTAACAGTATATGCATACATACCAAGAAACATACTTATTTCAGTGCATCTCAAAAAAAAATTAAAGAATGGATAACATCCGTAAAAGAATTTATAAGATTTCCCACACACGTTTTCTGATCTATTTTAAAATAAAGTTCCCTTAAATATTTGTTTAAGATTTTATAAATTCACCAGAAGATCCAGAAATCCATTAATAGTTCTAGCTTATATTTATAAACTGGAGTTTCATAAAGGCTTACAATTATTTAAGATGAAAAGTTCTTGCCCGTGTTGACGAATTTAAAGCCAAGCTAGCAGAAAGTCCAGCAATATGTCCGTAATCATGCGAGTCGAATTTCTAAGATCAGATGACGATTCAGGATAAAATCCTCTTGCCTTTAAATGTTATCGTCTAGGCCATAGCTTCGATATACGATAGCTGAAAAAATTATTAATAGTATTCTAATCAAATATGAAATAAAAAGCCACTGAAATGCACTAATAATGTATTAATAAGTAAAAATACAAAACTCGGATTCTATCTAGAATTAATTTGCATTAAGACTTTTTTAAAACAAAAAAATGCAAATCGCAACATTAAATTTGTCGATTAGAATCATTAGTAGCAGTTGGTACATAAAACTTTACAGTATGTCGAGAGTTTTATGGTGTAATAACCATGCTAGACTAACCACGCTAGGTTTTGAAATAAATTCAAATCTCATAGGCCTTAACTTCGCTCAAGCTAGCATTTTTCCAAAAAGATTGTCTCATGGCTTTGAAACAAATTAGATCTTTCATATTTTTTTTCAACTGAAAGATATTTATGCGATTGCCTTTATATACAAATAACAATACAAATTTTATATTCTTTTTTTAATTTCATATTCTGGAAAGTGTTTAGAAATCTGAATACGATTTTCATATTAATATTGATGAATAATGCAAAAATAAAATTAAATGCATAAAATTTCAAACTCTGCAAATATGTTTAGATTAAGTTTAGTATATAGGTTTTGCTTTTCATAAGGTTAAAGATTGTATAAGTACAAGGCTTTGCATTCCCTAAACTTAATAAAGGCATATACATGCAAAACATTAAAGTATATACACAAACAATGAATAAAAATTAAAAAAAAATAGTTTAAAATATTCCTTCCAAAACTTTTTTTAAATAGCAAATGTAATTTCATATCAAATCTTATTATTTCTCAATATATTAAAGTATCTATTGCATGACATGTATAAATTCTTTTGCAATAACTGAAAAATTATTACCTTTTATCCATGATAGCAGGAATCAGAAGAATTTCTAAAAATTCGTCCTGAATTTCATAATTTTTGTCGAGAAGTGACAACTTGGCGCATAAAACTCACTGAAGAACTTCAGCCCTCATCTAAGCATCTCCCAATATGTCAGCAGTGGAAAATTAATCTCAATTCCTTTCATCTTTCTTAAATCCATCCAAACAGAAGACTTGATTAAAATATTCTTGTTGTCAGAATTCAGCAATGTCAGTTTCAACTAATCTAATCTTATCAGTTTCAATTAAGTCTTCAAATACAATTTAATGTCAGTATTATGTTTTCTCAAAGGGAAGATAAATTTCTTGGCATCACCCAATAGCACATACATTTAGATGTACGTTCAAGGCATTAAAATCAATTGGCAACTAGAGTAGTTGAAATAATGCAACACCATATTCTATTCTATTCTGTTCTGTTCGTATTTCAGTTTCTGAATTTCATGAATTCTGCATCAATATGGAAGTATCTATCATTTATCCTAGCACATCTTTAATTCTTAAATCAGTAGTTACTACAATATAGCCTTGCAAATTAAAAGATATTTTTTAAAAAAGTGATTAAAATTTAAATTCTTTTATTTCTGAAGCAAAATTTTTAAATTTCTATTATTTACTCTTAAACTAAAATTACAAGCAATCTAGAAGATTATAATTATCGATGTACCTCCCTTTTGCTTCCAGTTAAATTTTTATAGTGGGAAGAATTTCCAAAAGCAATTATTGCATTTATGAGTCTACCGAAATTTAATGTCATTTTTTTAAAATGAAAAGAACCTTGATATTGTTCAGTTAATTTTTTTACCACACGGCCGTCATTTAATAAAAAAAGGCGTGACAAAAAGATTAGAAATATAATTTTCCAAAATATTTTCTGCCTAAGAAAGTTAACCAGAATTTGATTCTGATCTAATACGTTAAACACACTGCACCAAACAAATTGTCAGGTAGACAAGGAAACCACCAGTAGAAAATGATTTAGATTGAAACGAAGATAACCGGTTAATCAAGAATCTACACATTACTGTCATAACTAGATTGAATAATACCCCGCTTATGCAAATACCTTAAAATGCCGAGTATTTTTTAAAGAGGAATCTTCTATAGACACTAAGAATGTTTCCTAAAGTTATCCTAATTACGAAACAATGTTTATGAATTATTAGTGAGAAATGTATTATATCTGAATTTTGAAAGCAATTTATAGATAAAAGGGGAGCTACAGTAAAATTACAAAACAAACTGATGATGCTCATTGGATATACATGGCTGTTAGCGCTATAGGTTTTCAAAATTTCTTCAAGGAGGTAAAGCGCATTTGACTAAAAAAAACGGTTCCCTCTAATCATGAAATAGAAACCAGCTATAAAAGCCCTCAATACACTGGGAGAGTCGAAAACCTTATTGAACTCGAGAAATCATTTCATTTGAGGATGGAAAAATTAAGAACCGAAAAAGTGATTAATGTAATTCAAAATAAGCATCTTTATTTCTGCATATATTCTTCATAGTTCTGCCATCACTAAACACTACTATCCTAATTTTGGCTTCATTCATGTTTAATATTAAATGTCTCTAAGAATAGTCTCAAATGAAATTGCATACGTCATCTTCCATTAAATATTAATATCGATCGCACTTTTTTTGATACACTGAAATCAATAAATAAGTTTTAAACAGGTTGTAAATGTAAATTTTAAAAACTGTGCAACATTATACTCAAGAATAGATGATTTAGACGATTAGACTATTTCAAAGCGTTTTTCTTCTTTAGATTATTCTCCCTTTCTCCATTACTTATGCCATACGAGAGTAAAATATATCCGAGTTGAATACGAAACTGTTCAATTTTGTAGATAATTTCTTCAGAAAAAAGGCCGATTTTTTTTGAAGAATTTGCAAGATACAAAATTTAAAAATAAATGAATTTTTAATTCTTTCGGCTAGCGTTTATCCAAAAATTAAACTAAAAAAATTAATTTTCCATTTATATGAATCGGATTGTAATGAAGTTAGATTTATATCATGACATGCTTGTACAGATACTAAGTTAATAAAAGGACCATCCTTTAATTAGCATCAAAATATTCAGTAAAAATAATGCTAGATGATATGGGGGATTCTTTTTATGAGTGAAATTAAATACGTTTAACCTTTTTAATTAAGAATTTTAACTAAAACTAACCACATGATAATGATTCCCGAATTCAATTGCAGAATTTATTTAGATAATCGCATTTTTAAATCTTCCATTTTTAAAGGCAAAATTGAAAGCGAAGATATGTCCCAAATTCAATGACTTCATAAAGCAGCTTCAATTTGGGCCATATTCAGATCAATCTTAAAAACCATAATACAAAACTGTTAATATAAATCGATTAGCTTAGATAATAGAATCCTACTCGCAAAAAAGTCCGAGTTTTATTTTCATTTACAAATTTACTTCAGCAATAAATACTTTTGAAAATTAAATATCCTCTCATTTTCTGTCAAATTCTAGAAGAAATTTGAAGGGAAAAAAACAAACGCTTATTGCTTCTTCTATTAGAAATTATAAACCGAAATAGAATTAGCATTCCTAAAGAGGGCAATGAGCTTCAAAATACCAGGAATTCTTTTCGATACAGTTTTAAAATCCTAGTGCTTGCCTATGATATGCACCTCATTCGATTTGCAGAGCAGCTTTATTTTAGTAGACTTCATCTAAATGTACATTTTACAGATTTACATCGACTGCCTTTAAGATAACAATCCCTTCCCCCTTTACTTTATCTTTGGATAAGTAATCGAAATATAGGGTATTTAGCAAGATACGAATTTCTTAAAGAGTGCAATAGCTATAAAAATAGCCTTGATAAATCTTTAAAATCTAATATCGATCCTCACATTAAAGTCGAATATATACTAAAAATTTAAAACATTTTCATAGTCTAAATGTTATGCATTGCTATTCTGCAGAGGTTAAAATTCTTTTTAAATGACATTTTTTATATAACCTAATCGCACGTTAGTTCGGTAATAGAATTTATATTTAAAACCATGTATTTTTCAATACCTGAAAACTGTTAACAGTAAAGTAAGCATTGAATATTAGAAGTTCAGAATTTTACTCCCACCTTTATGCACTTCATATCAATTACCTAAAACACCTCACTTTCTGATATTTAAAAATATTTATATCTCATCACAAAATATATAACTAAACAGTAACGAAATTAAGAACTCTAACGTCAGTTCGATATTTAAGTTCCTTTCAAGAAAAAACTATAGTTAGGGGAAGAAAAACTATTTTGTATAAAGGAAAGGAGTGGAAGTATTGAAAAGGCCACTTTCAATTCTTTTTATTTATATTCTGTAATGTAAAGGATCTTTTTCCTAAGAATACTGCAAAATAAGAGTAACTAACTCTACTTAATGTAAATATTTTTAATTAAGTATAAAGTAACTGATAGGAAGTGAAGTAAATAAAGTAAGTGAATAGATATTAGTCGATACCAGAATTTCCATTTCTCTTCGCATTATACCCTTCAAAATCAGAAATACTTTCAAAATTTCTGAATTTTACATAAACCACAATCTTCATATTTCAGTCATAACTCACTTTGGAAAGAATCTTCATATACTCCACCAAAGTACAAAATTCATCCCATAACCTTCAGTTGCAGCACATTTAATCCGACGCTCGCCTAGCTATAACCGATTCATTACCAATACCCACAAATCATCGGCAAACAAATTCATACTGAAACATATTTTAACAAAGATTAAATCCAACAATATAATTCCTATTCATAACAATGAATCATTTGATTAAATTTTACATAAATTTTCCCCCACATGTTCGTCAAACCATTTCATACAACACCAAAATGCAATATTCATACATGACCTTTACAATGCCTATATCTTCAAAACCACCCATAACATGTTACATCAACAACCTCGACATTCAGAAATTTGACCCATTGACGGCACCACAATATCTACAAGATTCTGTCATGACTCATTCCACGACACAATTCATAAAATATTCATTCATAACCCACACCACAGCAAAGTATCCACACTTTCACTCGCACCACAGCAAATTATCCACAGTTTCACTCATAACCCACACCACAGCAAATTACCCACAGTTT
>JAPMOR010102616.1:0-11430 GCA_026543865.1 Argiope aurantia | reverse complement strand
TCATAACCCACACCACAGCAAATTACCCACAGTTTCACTCATAACCCATTCCATAGTAAAATACCAACATTTTCTCTCAACCCGTTTCACAACAAAAAAAAATCTGAAATTTTCAGATATTCGTAACCCATTCCATACCAAAATGCCCACACTGTCATTCATAACCCATTCCATACCAAAATACACAGATTTTTCTTAATCTATTCGTGATAAAAAATAAATTACAAATTCTAGTTATTACTCATTCAAAGACTAAATCCTATAAATTTCAGCCACTGTCCATTCCATAACAAAACTACTTTCATTCATAATACTTCAGGCCAAAAATCCACAATTCCATTCATAACCCATTCCATTTCAAAAATTCACAAATTTCAATCAACCTATTCCAAACGAATATTTGCCCTCTATCACCGCCAAAAAGGTATCCAGTTTACAGGGAATAACTACAACAATGTTTATCTAGCATTCCCGTTGGTCTGAAACCACCACGAATCGGTACCACGTTTTCTGCACATCTCATTCCACAGCATTTCATTTTAAAATATTGCTATTCATATATTGTATGTACAATATTCCTATGTTTTCATGCAGAAGTTTTTCCAATAAAAATGTCAAGTTCACAAAATCAATATATTCTGTCCCACACTGAGCATTCTACATCAAATTATATATAAATGTAATCGTATGTAAAGCTGATTTACCATTCTACTAAATATAATTATCCCCAGTTAAATATTTTTCAAATCGCCCGTCGAGTGCAAAGAAACCCAGAAGGTATTACGGCAAAGAAAGGATCATTTAATTCATATGTACATAATAAAGTTCTGAAATGCTATGTGATCTGTAGTTCAATATAATTAAGTGCATTTAATGACGCTAAATTCTTTATAGTCCTATCTAGCACTCGTTTTTAAATATCTTAACCTAAACATTTTGCATACATTAAAAATTTACAAGTATAAGAAAAAAAATTGATAAAAAATGGTGCTATTGTACCCACTATCAAAATTGCAAAAACTAAATCTTTAAGGGTTTGGCCATTAAAGATTCGATACCGTGGCTTTTACCTTTCAGTTCATACAAAATTAACACTTTTCCCACTTTAAGACGGTGCATAGTGAATACTTAAACATACAAATACCCAGAACTTGTTAGCGCATTTTGGATATTCAATATTTTAATATCAATTACTGTAGCCATAATACGTTTCATAAATAACATTTACAAATTTCTCGAAATATATCTTTTTCCACCTTTAATAATTCCTAGACAAACAAATTAGAAACATCACTCTGAAGAATTTCTATTAATTATCAAAGGATAAAGAAAATTCAATTTACATATTCAGAAAATATGGTGAGCAAATGTGTTGGATATTATAGACGGAACACTTGATTTTTTAAAAATTGATCGCTAAAATTTCTTGGTATTTTTAATAATGGTTTATGCTTCAGAAACATTAATACCGTTATATTTTCTGGTCTTTTAATAAGATTAATAGGTTAAAATGTCACTTGTTTAAAAATTGATTAAAATTCAAAGGAAATAGAGGACAGATATGAAAGTCTTGAATACCCTATGCATTATAGGTAAATTTGTACTAAATCAAAAATCTTACAGGTTAAAAAAATCATTCCGAAACTACTCTATATTTAATCTATTCGAAAATTTATAATGCATCCTAATTTTTAAGAAATGATCTGAATATAGTATGAATTATAGCTACAGTTTCAAGAAAACAAATGCGACTTGATTTTTAATCTTACACTGAAAGCAGGGTAAATAGGTTGGATTAGAATATAAAAAATAAATTCTGTAATTGATTCCGGAAATCAATATATCATGCAAAAAGCAAACAGAAATAAAGCTCAACTGAAAAGATAAAATTTTCAATATTACAAAGGCAAGTCCATCCTGGCATTTTCTGGGAAATGATTTTATTAAATGCTCTTATTTACTTACTATTTTCTTAAAATATCCGTTTGAAAAATATGTAGAATTCCGGAAGAAAAGCAAAGCTCTAACTTCATTATGACTTGTGTACTTCAAAAATATTTAAGCCCAACAAATCAAGTCTATCAAGAAGTTACAGAAATGAAATCAAAATTTTCAACTTTCAATCATTTAAAATAAACGTTAGCTATAAGAACTATCGATAGATCTAATTTTTCTTTATATGTAGATAAATCTCAAAACATCCTGAAATCTGTTGCTGAAAATGAAATTAAAGTTCTAAATGTTAATAATTACTTATTTACACTACACATATTTCATTCTCATGTTACCCAAATTGCGTTCAGATTATTAAAAAATAAAGAAACATGTTCCGAATTATTTATATTCCTAGAAGAATGTGCATATAAAGTTACCAGTTGTTACATTTATAAACCGGTAATTCGAATCGCAAATATCTATTGATTTCACTGCAACCGAAAAGAAAACGTCATTGTAATCAGTTTCTATAGAAAATTACATCGTTTCTTCAGATCAGATTACAGATGAAGAAAACAGCTGTTAAATATGGAAAAACCTAAACAAAGGTATTTTGTGATGGCATACTAAAAAATAAGCAGCACCAAAGACGCTGAATTTTGTCTATGAATTCTTTTTTTTCTTATTTAAAAAATGGAATTTGACGATACTTATTGGGGCTTTGGACTTTTTCATGGTCAAAAGTAATTTTAGATTGATTCTTTTAAAAAGAAAATGTCGTCCAGACGTTTTTTTTTCTTTCAAAATTTTTCATCAATTTTATTCGTTGTCGGGAATATTAGGGATATTTCCTTAGAAAAGTTATTTAATGAGGGATTTCGGTATTTAACCTCGTTTCTTTCCCCCAAATAAAATAAGGAAATGTAACTATTCAACGATTAGGTTGTTTACGAAATTATGATTTATTTTTCACCTATTGAATCTATTGTGTTATGTATATAACATGCTCCATATAGTGAACTTGAATTTCTATGCATTAATCTTTTATTGTTTAATTTCTGCGTTTACTAACTGAAGGAAGGTAAATCACTGAAAAATTAACAAGACCATATTACGTTTATATTTTACTCGAAATTGGAAGTACATTTGGTGTGATCAAAAATTCTGCTTGATTAAATTTGGAAATTCTTCCCATAATCCTAACTAAACGAAAGTAAAAATTAAATGTAAGAATCAATTTTAAAGTTGTTAATTAGATAATCCTAACTATAGTTTAAGGATAAATGTGGCAATTAAGAAAAACTGAGAAAATAAAAGTTATTTTTTTGCCATTTTTTTATTTTTTTCTATTATCTGATTTAATGAGGGAATACGAAAAATCACTTGAAGTAATTTCGTTGCATAGAAGTTATTCCTTTTTGAATCTCAGATAATTGGTCCATTTATGAAACGTATAGGACTACTGTTAATTATTTAACTCCTTCAGATTGCTGCTGTCATTCATAAAATTATCTGTTCTGGAAGTAGATATACATTATCCTTAGCTAGCAATAGGCGGTGAAGAATTCAGAAATATATGCCTTGAATTATCCTTTGTGTTGATTTACAGATATAAATCCAAAATAAAAGAACAAATCTTGCAGAAAATTAAACGTTATACAACCTTATATCATGGACCCTACTTCCCTTTAAACGGGCAGTAAACATCTAATCGTAGGTTTTAAAGCTTGAAGCCATACTTATTAGTGTCTTCATGGTTAAGGAACATCTTCAAATAGTTTAAGTAGTGTTGGATAAGGTAGATATCCACTTAATTTGCAAAATACTTTTCTCAAACACAAGACCTGAAATAAAAAGAATTGATTAATATAATGTTGGACAGGAAATAAAGTGATTTGAAGCAATGAATAAATCAGATAAAAACTATTAAAGACGAGTTTAATTCCTATAATATAAAAATCTCTTCCAAGTGCATTTAGGAAATAAGGAAGTATTCGTTTCGGTTGTATTAAGATTCAAGAGTCATCACTGGATTTTAATACGAGGCATTCATAAAACTTCAAATTCCAATGTTATATAAATTAGATTAGGAGGTCACTGAAATTTATGGAGTGGAATTTCAGCATACATCTACTCGAAGTTTAGAAGTAAAATAAATCAATATTTTCAAACAATTTTCAAGATTTACTTTGTCAGATATTAATTAAATCTTCCGATCATACGCATTGTTGCGAATCAACTAGGTTTTAATAAGACTGAGTTCTGTGGAAGAAAAGTTGAGACTTGGAAC
This sequence comes from Argiope aurantia, assembly GCA_026543865.1. Lineage (NCBI taxonomy): Eukaryota > Metazoa > Arthropoda > Arachnida > Araneae > Araneidae > Argiope > Argiope aurantia. Next base: position 7,205 of record JAPMOR010102616.1, on the reverse strand, counting down.
TTAAAGCTGGTATTAATCCCTAGGACTATGCATTTGAATTTTAAGTGAATTTACATACATTTATAAACAAGTTCATATACAATAAGAATTGAAATAAAGTATTTCATTTTTAAAATCAACACAAAATGTCATGCTTGGGTAAAAGTAGAAACAAATATGTATTAATAGAAAAATATTGTAAAAAGAGAATTAAAAAAACAGGTAACATTATAAATACTTTATTTTTCAATATCACAATTCGATTGGGTATATTTTTATACATCTGAATTAGTTTCGAAAGTTTGAATAAACTATTTCCGTCTCCCTAACAGATGTATCTAGAATTCAATATTTGAAATCCTGGAATTTCATAAAAAGGTTTCAGAGATTATCTTCAAGTTAGTGTCGGGATTTGAATTTCAATATTACCTATATTTCCATTAATATTTTAAGTTGTTTCAAGCTCAAAAATCTCCAAATGATATTTTTTTTCTTAAAGATTGCCGATTTAGTTTTTATTTTAAATCCCTTCGCCTAAAATGAATTAGAAGAAACTGAATCAAATTCGTACAAAGCTTCTTAAATCTAATTACCAAGTAACTTTTATGAGCATTTTAAAAAGACAGCTTAGGAATAGTAATATTTTCACCGTATTTAATATAAATATAATACAGTTAATATGAGTTAATTTTCAATGATAAATGATAATCATTAACCTAAGCAAATTAAAATTACATTAGCATGTACATTTATAGTAAAATTATTTCACTACAAATAAAAAGGTGCGTTTATTGCTTTACTTAATATGCTAAAATCAATAGACGTACACAGAGCGACATTCCCGCATCAGAAGTAAATATTAAGCATAAGTAACGAGTCATTTCAATGTGATAAATTCAGAGCTTAAATTGCATCGGCTCACGAGCTTTCTTATGTGCTATATTCCCCAAACTCAATTACGATTTGTAAAAATAGCTTTAGCTTTTTTAATTGCATGGGATAAAAATTACCAGTTTTGTAATAATCAAGCACACATTTTAATCATATTTTTAAAAAATGAAGAAATGATCTCAGAATATATATCTTTATTTTGTAACAAAGAATCAACTACAAGTTCTGTCGAACATTTGCATGATTTCATGTACTACTTGGAGGGAAGGCGAGGGGGGGGGGATTAAGACCCAGAATTTCAAAAAATCCTTATGACGAAATGCAGAATATTGGAATTAAATGTACTGTATTTTAACTTCTACTCCAGTGTTTTTAGGAAAATATATTTCAGCGAATTTTAAAATGCTCCACGAATATCACTAATCACCATATACAAATAACTGATCAGGAGTGTGGAAGGTTATATTATATATACTATTTTCCCATAAAACGAATGAAACTTCAATATGAAACATTTTACTAACGATATGCAAATTTCTTATGAACTACATACAAGACTGCAAAATCAATTTTTGAAAGCTTATTTGAAAATGAGACTTTCATTTTCCTTTAACTTTAATATTTTTTTTAATTAGCAAGGTTAACTACCTATTTGGATGAAGAATATTACTGGGAGTCGATTTTTACAACTTTTTATAAGAAAAGAAATAGAACAAGCAAAATAAAATATATCTGAAAACCCCGAAGCATCTTATTGACAAAATGAAAAACATTTTCATAAATATGGAATACGGATCTAAAGCATTTATTCTAGAACTTTTAGGATCCTAAAAGTAGCAAGACCTTAGTTGGCAAGATTAATCCACATGTTTCCCAATTTATTGTTTATTCAAAAATAGACTACACCGTTGTAATTTACATATTTTTTCAGCTGAAATGTAGCGATGCATAAATAATGTACAACCAAGAGAAAGTTTCCGGATAAAATATAAAAATTCAGTTTAATAATTAGCTATTCAGCCAGTTACGGGACGATTTTTCCTAAAAAGACCTGACGTTTGTCTACCACTAAAGATTATAAGAACAATTATATTCTTAATACCAAACATAAAAAATTATTCAATAATATTTAATGAAATGCATTGTCTCTAAAAAATTATTGTATACGTTTCATAACAATCCCTGAAATTTATGTCTAGACTTTGAAATTATATTAAATATATTACTAATAGCAGTAATATATTCTATATAATTTAGAAGAAAAAAAATATATTTCTCAAAATAATTCGTCACCATATTTTAATAAATATGAAAAAGCATTATAGCTTACTTTCCTAGTATGCGAAGTAAGAATCATATTATTGAAGACACTCGAAAATTTCCAAAATATATCAATGAAATATTATGAGACTGAAGCTAGAGTGTCATCACCATTCTTAATTTAATAGGAAGGAATATTCATTTTAAATATCTGAAACAACTGGAAAAAAAAGAGTCCATGCGTCTCGTCTACCTGACCAAATCGTAAATACTCAAAACTCTGTTTAAAACTACATCAGAAATTGCTGAATAATGTTCTAGAACAAGATACAGAACAGAAATGATTAATCAGATTATAGAAGTAATAATTGTCTTCGTGTTAAATTCATTTCAGTTGTGCTTTGAGAGTCATGTTGCCATTCGTTCTATTTATCTCCATTTTTTTCGATTCCTAATAAGAATTATTGTGTGGGGAGAAATTTAGAAATGATTCAAAAGTATTTTTTTTAAAAAAAAAGGAAAGATACGAAAAGGAAAGCTAAATTCGAGCAAAACATGACAATGGATAGAATTTTTTTTTAAATTTTTGACTGAACTATTCTCTTTTCTTCACATGGTTCACACAAAATGCCGCTCAGCAGGCATAGGAATTGAAGAAGAGAGGGACATAAAACAGATATTTGGATCCGAGCAATCCAAATATTTTTCTTCGAAATTATTTATTTCATTCTGTTTTTACAGATTGAAATGAATAATTTCACTCGGTAAGACTGATTGTAATTGTTAGATATATATAATATTAGAATAACTTTGAAACATTAAACTGCTATTTGACAAAAATATTGCAATTATTTTGCATCGCTTTGTAGACGAGAGAGACAAAATTGGTTGAAATAAAAGTCATCAATTCATTCTTCAAACTTTCACAAAGCACTAATAAGTATATACATGATTCCTAATGTACGATTTATTGTGTAAAAACAGCACATGTTTACGTATTATTTCATTAAATATCTTTTCGAATACGCAATTCCCAACATCGAAATAACAATATTAGTAAAAGATTATTACAAACTACAAAATAAGAAAAATATTACAAAAGAATACTTTACTGTATATAGGTCTAAAGTTATTTTTTAATCGATCTGTGATATTGAAAAAACTTGGTGTAAACAAAAAATCAAAATAATTATTGATTATAAATGAGTTATGCTTAATCATAATCCTAAATGAAATTATAGAGGGTACCTTTCAGAAGAATTATTAACTCCAGCATAATAGAAATTGATTAATTCTCTTCTCTGTTCTTTATGTTAAAAACAAATTCCGTAATATTGTGCACATATATGTGAAAGACCAGGAAAGGACATTAAATCTAGTTTTGTTAAAAATTGTCATCGGTGTTTTATTCAGAAATCTTTTTATAATTTTTGTAAGTAATGCAAAATAGTTTATGCCACCTTTAAACAAAATTCTTTATTAATTTGGAACTTCAGTATTCTTTCTTTATACCTTCTTTATATTATATTTATATTTAGAATGGGGTAAGCTTATTGATATCGATGAACAGAGAAGGGTGAAAAACAAGTTTCCTCGTATGAAAATTCTACAGCTTGCCTTCCCTTGATCTGCAGATTTCTTGAACCTTCCAATTAGATAGCTCATCACATTATCGACATTTACTATCATTTTAATCCATATAAGCATATAAAATAACCTGAGACAGCATTAATTCTAACATCAATTGCTCCTTTGTCTTAGTAAATCTTTTAACTATATTATTTATGTTATTCGATGCACGACTAGGATAATCCTTTGTACACATAGGGGGTTAATTTAAAGAGATTATAGGATTTTGAAATTAAACAAATAAAAGACACAACAATAGCTGTGGAATTTCGCACCGTGGAAATAACAAACATAATAGTAAATATACACTTACAATTAACTTTTCATACATTTTAAAATATTACGTTCTCTGACATTTACAGTTTTTGTTATCAAAATATTTATTTAAAGTAATGATTCGGAAGGTATAAAATATCTTACCCTATTTGGAGACGCTTGTATTTAAAACTAATAAAAGGAATGAAATTTGATTTCACTTACATATTGTAGCTAATATGGGGAGTTGCATTTTCTAAATAAAAAAAATAAAAGTCGACGACGCATTATTTTGTTCACACGGGTTGACGGATTGAGAATGTTGCATGTGGGCCAAATAATCTTACTCAGAATAAACAAAATACAACTTTCTTTGAATTTATTACCGAATGTTAATTTTATATCTTCGAATATTAATAAAATTTTTCATGATCCAATTTCGTGATTTCATTATAATCACTGATACTTTTTTGTTTTAGATAGCATCGTAATTTCTCCCACCTATACTTTCAGTCGCAATATTTTTACTGAATTTATCCCCATATGTCTTAATTTGAAATTTGATTTTATTCTATTTATCAGTTTTAGCTTCAGATACTTCTAAACAGGCAATGTATTTATAATAACTCTGCACTTAGAACAGAAACTGATATTGTAAACCGATACCTTTAATTATATATCAGTCATGAAGATTCCAATGAATAATTTATGATGTGGAATATTCTTTTTCCCATTCAATACTTATAAATTTTTATTGAGAAAGCATTTTGGGGACATAATTTTAAGTTTCCAAGTTAATCAATTTTTTCAAACCTAAGCAACTCCTCATTTTGTTTTCGCTGTCTCTTTTGAAGAGGTCGTCCCACAAGCTGATAATCGATACTTGAGACAGTGTAATTTAATTAACTTAATTAATGTGTATAATTTGTGCACACTTTCATTTAACCCATTTTCTCTCATGTTTGTGAAGATGATATGCTTTTCGATTTCTTTGTGTGTCAATAATAAAAATTCTAGGCGTGGAGATAGAGGTAGATACTTGGTAGATAGCGATAGTAATTTACAGAAGGAGGATATGTAAGCATATAAATTTATATATAATGGGAGAATATGATTTGTGGCACTACTTATACACTATGTGCGCTAATGAATACCCAAAAGATAATCTAATGACTATAAAAAACTTCTCGTCGTTTTAAATGTATGCAATATAATTGTATATTTGGAAAATGCTTCTTTCTTCTCCAAATTTTAAAAATATGATCAATTTAGAGTCCTAGTTATTCAAAGCCTAGTTTTTTGTCTAATGATTCAGTAAAAAACAAAAGAATAAATTATTTTCTAACATCGCAGGTAAAGGCAAAAGCAATTATTAAAATAATTTGTAAGACATTAATTTTCTTTCGATGAAATCATTGTAACACTTTGATGGGCATTACAACCTTGGTGACAATGCCTGCTGAGACACTACTAAATTTCATAAATTGCCTATAGGCGTTGTGTCACAAGGCATAATTATAAAATTATATGATATGTCAGAACGGATTAAGCCATTTACGCCGTGAGGTGTTCTTTCGTACCATTTTCAGGAGCTTGACTCCTGAGGGCATACTGTCCATTAACGTATTAAAATAAAGGAGATTTAGTGTAAAGTTTGTTGAAAATTTTTCAATCTATTTAATTTTTAAAGGATTCATAAAATATTTAAAGAAAAGCTCATAATATTAAAGAAATTTATTCCTTATTATAATTTCAATGAGTTTTAAATAATTTACTGGTATTTTTTAAATTAAAAAATAGTATTTTTCATAAAAGTTAGTAGTTTGCTGATGCTTTTCTTTATTAAAAATAAACTATATTTTTAGCTAATAAATATGTAGTATTCTGTGGAACTTCAGTATGTATTTAATTATATTATATAGGATGAAATTTCTGAGATTTTCAATACATTTCGCTTATTGTAAACATCAAATAGTGTTTCTTTTAAATTTTTTAAATTAAACACTCAAATAATATATTTTTTTAATTGAAAATAAAATACTTAATAATAACTATTTCTCTAGTAAAAATGTAAGACATTTCTCTAAAAAAATTGATTCCTTTTTTTTTTTTTTAATGACAGCATTAACAATGTTGGTGCTTTTAAATAATGAAGAAAACCGCGTCACCCCTCCATCCCGATTCTTTTTTTCTCTCTGATTCTGATAATTTCTATTCAGAACACGATGCATTTTTTTAGTGGTCCACTTTTAAACGAAAACATCTTACCTAACTTTTTTCTATTCTTAAAAGGGTTTTTTTGGCTTTGAAATCGTTTCAAAACAAAAAAAAGTTAAAGTGACATATTAAGTTTCAGTCTCAAATCTTATTAGTTATACGTTTACTGAATAAGGAATTTCAAGAATTGATTTAATTTCCTGACATACTTACGAAAATGATGTTTAATTCTTCTTAAAACATGCTTTACGTTCCATTATTTTAAACAATTAGTATCTCTTTGAAAAGCAGTTCTAAGATAAGTGTTATTTTCCTATAATTATTGCCATTTTTAATGAATAAAAAATAATTTTTCATCAAAATCTAATAAATTATTTAAATGTAATTTAAAGCCATTATTTAAGAAAAATTGTATAATTCTATTTAAGGGTAGATGATAAAATTTAGTCAATATATATTTTTTATTGTTTTGATTTTTAAAAAGTTATATCCTTCCTCAATAGCCTTGAGCTTTTCGCCCAATAGCTTCGGTGCTTCTTAAATTAGCTTTATTTCAAAATATTATGTTATGAATCTGTAAACGCATTTTGTTTACTACTATAAAACGTTTAAGCAAAATTAAATCTGCCAACAGACAATAGAATAATTAACAATAAAATAAGTCAGCATAATTTCTTAGTTTATTTTAATACAAGCTCATCTTTGGTGATTAGCTAATTTCCCAAATTTAATGCTGCAATAAATTTTCCATTAAATATTTTATGCAACTTGGTTTCTTAATAGCTCCTTCTGCTATTTTTTTTGAATTTCAAAATTTGAAAGTTAAATGACTCATAATATTATAGAAACCTTCATTGTATTATGTATCTTTCTCATTTTCTGTTAGCTTTCGTGAAATTTGAATTATAAATTATATTGAAACTGATTAATCCTTAATTAATACAAAACTGTATTACGCATTTATACATATATAT
>JAPMOR010102613.1:0-18172 GCA_026543865.1 Argiope aurantia | reverse complement strand
TTTTTTTTACAATAAATGATCTTGTATATCTAGCCCCCAGAGATTTATTTCTCTTTCATAATTTTTTAAATATTTCTATTTGTAGAGTAAAAAAAAAAAAATCTTTATTTAGAAGAGAAAGCAGAAAAGAAGAAATGCAGAATTTTAAACTAATAAGCTTTAAAATCTCTTATTTTTATTTTCTTTTGCGTATGTAGAGGTTTAATGACAAAACGATTGGAACATAAAAAAAAAGCAAGCTATGAATAAATCAGTCAAAACCGTAACAGAAAGAAATGAGGAAATATGTTTCTCAGTATTTTTCAGTATAACTACAATTGTTTTATTTTTTCAAAAAATGTCATATCAGAATACTTTATTTTGTCTGAAATATTGAGTCTGTTAACTTTAAAACTGAAAGTGAAAAATCGAAAATTAATCTAAACTAATTTTATAGTTTTAAAGAGGATAGATCGCATACTTATTAACAATATTTATTTATTTTTTCAATTTTGCAACACAAAAATTTAGTTCGAAATAAAAGTAGCATTATTTTCCTCAAAAATTTGGAACAAAATGAAAAAAAGAAAAAAAAAAGACACATTAAATTTTATAAATGATTTTACTTTAACAAATACTTATTGAATGATTTTGATGTAATACTCCATCACATGTAATTTAGAAATCGAAAAAAGATAATTTCGACAAAAATTATTTTGTCTCAAATTTAAGTTTGAAAAATTCGAATTTAGAGAAAAATATATAAGTATTTACCGGTGATAATAAATTAATATTTATTAATTTTTTATCATAATCTTATAGCGTATTATATGACATAAAATTATATTTTAAATCTAACAATAATTTCATAACTATAATAAATTTAATTTAATATAAAATATTTCAGACGTTTAAGCTCATGTTCTTAATTTTTCAACCATCGAAAAGAAATGCAATCACAAACTGAGCACTGCTCTCCACCCGAAGGCACATGGAAAAACATGACTGATCGGACCGCTGCAATAACAACACTGGTGGGAACTGTGGCTGAGTCATAAGGGCCATCCCCGGACACGGTACAACACTTCCCTAAGTAAGTAAGTACGTCCCATCACCGACGGGTGGAACCAGACACCCACCTTTTCGCGTACCCATAGGGGTAGCGAGAACCAACCACCATGTTAGAAGCTTCTCATCCTCAATTAAGAGGCACCCGCCCCGTAGGACTGAAAGTAAATATAAAAGAAAAATTTGAATTGCAATAAAAATAAAGTGAAAAAATATAATCTGAAATATGCTATGCAAATAATTCAGAAAAGGCACTTGAATAATTAATTCCGCACAGCATCAAAAAAAGAAATCCTCATTTAGAACTAGAAAAATGTAAATTAAATAAAACGTATGTCTGCCTTCTGCTAAGATATTTAATTTCAGTTTTATAGGACAATCCGAGTTAGATTGCTTTAAGATCAAACAAGAATTTAATGGTAAGAAGTTAAAGGGAATCATCTAAATATAAAATAAAAAATATATATACTTTTTGATACTTAATTTTCAAAAAGGAAACATCCATCTTCGTAGATTTCCTTGTAAATCCAGAAATGAAGTTCTCCTTGCAGTAGAAAATGCAATTTCCGGTCCGGGTTTAACATTAGACTGGGAACTTCCAAAAGTTGAGGATTTTCGGATGAGGCCATCAAACATGCAAAAAAGGTGTATATTTTTAGAGAAATGTTATTTTCAGTATTTATGCGGCATTTTTTTTTCTAGAATAAAGAGAAAGGAAATTAAAACCCCTATATACTTTGAATCTCTCCTTGAATTATTTGGAAATTGAAATGTTACTAGATGTGAAAAAGAAAATGTTTTTGATATTTGGGTTTAAATAATATCATATTTAAACAAAAATCATATTACAGTTTTAGTTAGATAACACTCATCAACAGCAATCGTTGTAAGTTGTCTTATGCATCGATATAAAAAATTTAGGAAATCTTAGGGAACTTAGGAAAATACCTGCTTTTAACACTTATATATAATTTGAATTCTTATAAATTTATTTCAATAAATAAAAGAACTGTTTTTGAAACTATGTATGATGTAAATAGATTACGAAAAATAATAATAAAAAGAAATTCGTTGAATAATACATAATTTAGAAGAGTTTTTTGAGTTGTTGTTTTATATGCTGAAATGAGAGAGATGTAAATATCGAGGGTCAATGAAATTAGTATTAATTTTATAAATGAATTAATTTGTAGAAGGGAGTTTTATAAAAGAAATTATTTTCTCAATTTAATATTTATATATTAAATAATATAATTTATAATTCTTCCTGAAAATCAATGATTAAATATTATTCTTCCTCCATATTTTAAAATTTGAGTTTAACAAAAACTTGTTCAGCCTTTAAAAACTATATATATTTAAAACTTTTCACAATCTGAAACATAAAGAAAATTTTTGCCATAAACCTAAGAACTCTCTCAAATAGGATGCAAATTAATTTTCTGAATATAAAAAAATTAGCCCATCTTTTTAAAGCCTAAAAACAATGAGTGATAATTTGTGGAAAAAAAGGAGAAAATTAGATTAGGATTTTTATATTCTAATTCAAATTCTATTACATAATGTCCTATTACACAGTCAATTATCTGTGTTGGTCTAATCAACTTCATAATGTATTCGCAATTATTTCTATATGCACAATTTCAAAAAAAGGCTTTTTTTATATATTTATATTTTCAAAAATTTTTAATAAAAGAAAATTTAACTACATAAAGAATTGCGTTTCATTTTAATAGGAGGGTTAAATAGCTTTTTAGCAAAAAGAACACCATCATAAACAATTACTCCAAATTATTTGAATACAGAAAATAGTAATGAACGATCGGGACATCGCACAAGCACACGCAAGAACTGTGGTTGAGACTTCAAGATCACCACTGGCCACAGTACAACAGTTGCGGTGAGAGGCAAGTCCCGTCATCTCTAAGAGGTAGATGACTGCACACCATTTTTGTACCCACCAAAATGGTAAAAACCAACCATCATACTAGAATTTTTTCATCCTCATCCTTTCACAGTCCCATCAAAAAAAATCATAATGAATATACATTAGTTAATTTTTTTTAAATAAAATGCTATCAATATTTGTCTAAACAACTTTAAAAATAGTAACTTCACACAACATTCGACTCGACAAATTTAAAGATTAAGGTAAATAAGAAAATAATGTTTTCTTATTGCTGTTCATTAAAAATGTTTTTGAAAACTAAAGATTTTTATTTAACTCAATTGTTTTAATTTTATAAATAAAATTATTTCATAATATAATTAAAAACTTCTAGAAGGCGATTATGAAAACTAAATATATATTTTCCTTCCTAGCAGTAATCCGATATGCTTACCTAACTCTAAAAATAACAGATTTAACGTAAAATAACACATGGCAGAATCTGTATTAAGAAGTTGAAGAATTGTGTGGAATGATATTTTTTCTCGTATCTACTTTTCATATTTTTGATTTGAAGGATAAAACAATATACATTTTCTCTTATTTCAAGAAAAAAGGTTTTCTTCCTGTAGAAGAAGAATTCTATTTCCGCAAGGATTCGAACATAGCTTTGAGATGTCACTTCGGGTGCGGTCATCAAATATGCAAAAGAAATTTTCATTTCCGGAGAAATGCTATTTCTATATTCCGCTTTTCTCTTCTAAAAAACTGAGATGAAATTAAAATTTCCAGCTAATCTCGGATTTCCATGTAAGTAGGAATACTATCATCTCTATTAAATATGTAGATTTGAGAAGTACATCATAATTTATTTAATATGGAATTTATATATGATTGAATTCATTTGAACAGTTAATTTTCTTTTAAATTGTATTGAAAAACTGACTTAAGGGTATTCATATTACCCCATTCCTTTTAAAGTATGATAGGCAATCAAAGTTTCTTAATATATTTCATAGAGTTTTCTATAGAGACTACAATTAATAATTCATACTAACTGTAATAATCATAATAAGTAAACGGTATCAGGGTACAGCAGAAGAATTACCACTTTTTTTTGTTATTAACTTCCTCATTTGAAAGGTCTTAGCATTCTTAAAGCAAAATCAATTTATATATATACACTGGTGTGCAAAACTTAAGCAACAGGTATGTTTTTTGCCATAACTTCACGAGAAATCATCTGAGAAACATGAAATTCAGAAATGAGATACAGCATTTTGTTCTGAAAGAATGAAGAAAGCATAGTTGAATAAATGAATACAATGCATACAGTATGGAATCAAACAAAAAAAGGCTTTATTGAACTCATACTATCGTTACACATGATTGTCTGTCCAAGAGGAAGAACAGCAAACAGATGTTACTTAGTATGGGATATGACCTCCCCCTACAGCAATGGTTGCTTCGCACCGTCTCCCCATACTTAGCACCAGATTGTCCCACAGTTCTTGAGGTAAGAGTGTCCATTCCTCAATCAGCATCTGTTTAAGCTGTCAGTTGTTCCTAGGAGGATGTAATCGTGCTGCAAGGCGTCTCCTCAAAGCATCCCACACATGTTCTATCGGATTTAAATCAGGGGAACACGCCGGCCAATCCATTCGAGTGATATCTTCACTTTCCAGGAGCTCCTCAACAGCATGAGTCCTGTGTGGCCGAGCATTGTCATCCATTAAAAGGAAGTCTGATCCAATGGCACCTCGGAACAGACGCACATGGGGAAGGATCACCTCCTGACAATAGCGATCTCCAGTTACAGAACTTCTGTCGAAAACGTGGAGCTCAGTCCGCCCGTTCATCATAATGCCTCCATAGACGACAACTCCAGGACCACCGAAACGGTCTCTTTCTGTGATGTTACGGGATGAAACCGTGTCCCGACCTCTCTCCAAATCAACTGGCATTTTGAATCGCTTGTGGCACTAAAACGACTCTCATCTGTAAAGAGGACACGACTCCATTGATGAGATGTCCAGTTTTTGTGCTCCCTGCACCAATCTAAACGGTGCGGCGGGTCGGAAACTGTCAAAGGGATGCAGCGTTCAGGACGGCGGGCGAATAGGCCACCTTTGTGAAGGCGTCTGGACGCAGTAAAACGCGACACTTGTCGCCCCGCTGCTGCACACAGTTGCTGAGCAATGGCGCTTGCTGACTGGTTTCGGGTTCTTTTCGCCTGCAGGACGATATATCGATCATTCACTGCAGTTGTTTTCCTGGGGCGGCCACCACCAATCTTTCTCAAAGCTGTACCTGTGGTTTGGAAGGCTTTCCAATTGCGCGAAACGACACTTTTGTAGATTCCGAACTCTTCAGCTACACTGGTCACACTACGCCTCTCCTCCAGCTTTCCGATCATTTTTCCACGTGTGAAATCGTCCAGGTGATTTCTGCTAGCCATATTTCATGAATTAACTCACTTGCACTTGTAACGAATGTCTTTAATTGCGTTTCCGTCCTTCCTTTTATTGTAGTGTTGTGCTGCGCGCGCCTTCCACACGTGTTTTGCGTACGCTCACGTCGCCTGTGACGTTTTATTCCTGATATTTGCATACGAATGACCTTTCTCTTGAATTACGTGTTCATTGTACTGAACGCAAGAACTCCTTTTCTGCAATTTCATGGCTATCTGCTTAAAATTTGCATTGTTGCTTAAGTTTTGCACACCAGTATATATATATATTGAAAAATATAAATTTCTTATCAGGCAAAATATTTTCGAAGCATTCAAAGTTCTATACACACACACACGAAACGACGGAGTATACGATCTAAAATTTGCTTCAATATTATTTAATAGTAAATTTTATTTGATAGTATTTTATATTTTTTTCTCGTTTCCAATATTAAAAGTTCTGATTTGTGATAGAAAGAAAAAACCACAACTTTGTATTATTCTTTCTTACTTACTTTAATAAAAATAGGAGTACAGGTAAAACGATTTTTTAATTCAGAATTTGTGCTTCGTGGAGTTGGAGGTAAAACCTTTACTCATGATCCTCGCAGCGCCATATTTCATGGGATAATTTTTCTGAAGTTTATCATCAATAGTCTATACTTTATGAGTTTGGATGACGCTATTTTGTTTTTGAGAGCCATTGTTCAACGCGTTGATGATTGTGTTAACCTGAAAAGTGGGACATCTTTTCTTCTGATTCCAGTTCAGGAGGGGGAAAAATCCACCGATCAGATATTTCCTTTAAATGCATGATGACTTGAAATGGATATTGTCTATTCAAACTTTCTAACATATTGAAAAGAAATTCATGTCTTAATCAGAAAAAAATGTCAAGAATAGGAAAAGAAAATTTTATAAATATAAATTGCATGAATGAAAGTCATGCATCTTTGGGAATAATGCAGCTCTGTCCGTCAGATGACACTGATGTCGCGCATTGAAAATTTTAATCTTCAAATCTCATCAAAAGAAGATGAATATTGAACTTTGATGTTGAATTTTGATGAGAAGTGCAGAAGTTGTTCTCCTAATTCCTTCTGCCTCATTTTTAAATAATTAAATTTGGTGTGTATAGCTAAATCCTCAATGTGTATAGTATCAACTTCAGCTAAAATCTTCAAATGATTATATCGTGTGCCTTCAAAGTTCTAGAGAACCTTTCTGTAAGACATACACAAATAATTGTGGCTGATTTTAATAGTCTACACTAAAAAAAAATATTCGAACATTAAGGATCTTGGGTTTTGTTTTTGTCAAAATAAACAAATATTTTCATAATTTATATAAATTTTCATAGGACATTTATTTTAACAAAAAGATTTTAAGATGTATTTCATACTCGTTTCTTCAGGAAGATTGCATTAAGAAGTTGAAGGAAAAATAATTTTTTCTCGCTACTAATTTCGAAAATCCTGGTTTGTTGAAGAAGAGAGAAAAAAGAAAGAAAGAAAGGGAAAATAATTTTCATAGATCTCCTCTGCATAACCAGATATGAAGTTCGCCATTCTGCAGAAGATAATACGATTTCCGGCTACCAGACGTCAAAAATTCTGAAAACCTCCACTGCGGCCGTCAAATATGCAAACAAAGTATATATTTTCAGAGGAAACTTATTTTCCACGCCACCTGTATGCATGGATTTCTTTTCTTGGATAAGAAGAAAAGAAATTAAAATGCTCGCCATTCTCTGAAGGGAATTTTCTCTTGCGGAATCGTCTGCAGGTGAAATGCAACTTGCTTCGTAAATAACATTTCTCACTTTTAGAATATTAAATAATGCTACCTCAAATCTTATTTTTTTTTAGTTGAAAAATTGTTAAGTTGAAACTTTTTCTCTTTTTGAATTTATAAGAGTTATTACAAATCCGATTGTTTGCTTCTTCCTAATTAAATTTGTTTTAATTTTGTTAGGCTTCGGGAAGAATAATACTCTTTTAAAAAGGGTCATTATGAAATAATAACTGGGTCTCACCATTATTAATCCTTCAGCGCAGGCACTCAGTTTTTGAATATTACCACAAGTGAGGAGTAATTTTTTTCCCAAATTGTCAGGCACTTATTCTTTCTCTTATTATTTATTTGTATAAATATAAAATATAGTCAGAAGATATGAATGTTTTTTCATGCAAATGCTTTCTATTTATGTTACTAATGCTAGTTTTAATAAGAAAAAAAATCAAAATAGAACTTAGCCCCTTTTTCCTATTCCTTTTCTGTATTTATTTTGTTTTCTCCTATTCAAATCATATAAAACTTATTGATTTTAAAATAAATTTATTTTTTTCTACATAAAATATTAAAAGATTCAGGAAATTTTAATTTTACATATAATTTACATTTTGTAATGTTTTGAAAAAGATGCCTAAATATTAAAAACTATTAAACTTTATATGAAAAAGAAGCTGACAATTATTAAAATTATAAGTTATTGTAAATTATGAATTATTAAAATAATTAAATTCAAATTCATAGTTTTAACATTTTTAAAAGCTATGAATTTAAAAATTTATAATTTTTTTCTTTCATTTTTATATGCATACTCAAAAATATATATTTGTCATTCTACATTCAGTATAAAATGAATTTTTAACATAAACTTATAAAGGGTTTTGCAACCTTTTCACGAGGAGGAACTGACTTTCGATCCGATTTTCTAGAGTACTGAATCTGTATTTTCCTATTCTGTACTATGATCACTTTCCAAAATTTCATCAATATCTAAAAAATCTGAGCTATCTTCAAATTTACTATAAAAAGCGACACTTGCAAGAAGATATTTGAGTTTCTGCAGCTCAAATTCGTACACTATCTTAGACAAAACATTAAAAGAATCTGAAACGGTACACAAGCAGGGGTCAATTTGTCTCCAAATGTTCGGTAAAAAAATGATATAAATATTGTTTCTTTGACTTCTGCGGTTTTAATTTTCTTCTCCTAGCTATGCATTAATGTACAGGAAGTAACAGGTGTAGCCTTTTTTAAATTCCCATAATTTCTAAACAAAAATGAAAGGTTGAAGTCATAAACGCATTTCTGTACTTCTATGAAAGAAAAACTCTTATTAAAATAGTTACTGTTTATTTTTTAGGAAATTTTGAAAATCCTTTTCTTAAAGCAATGCGCACATTTCAATGACAGTCCAATTCTCCCAAGCTGCCTGAATAGTGTCTTTGTCTATATTTGAGAAAAAAGAGTGACTAATATGATTCTGAAGCTCATTGAATAACAAAATCATGTGATTAAAGACTTCCAATGACAATGATTTGTAATAAAAATGGCACGATCACAATATTCCATCTAAGTAATTCATATCCAAGAAACCGCGAAGTGCCAAATCTGGAGACTAGGGACCTAAAAAAAGACTAAAATAACGCGTTTTGATGTAAGATATTTTTGTTTAACGCGTGAATGATCTTAGATTTTTTCTGGTAAATATCATAAAAAAAAGTAAAATTAAAATTTAAAATCTGCTTCTTTTTCTCGCGATTAGTACTAAAGAATTTAATTAATTTTTTAAGCAATATTATATGATACACATAATTATTTTATAATAAACAGGCACACAAATAAAAAAAATGCTTGTTGAACAATGGAAGCATTTATATTGAATGCGTCTACTATTTTCCACCATAGATTTT
Source organism: Argiope aurantia (assembly GCA_026543865.1). Lineage (NCBI taxonomy): Eukaryota > Metazoa > Arthropoda > Arachnida > Araneae > Araneidae > Argiope > Argiope aurantia. The sequence continues at coordinate 9,084 of JAPMOR010102613.1, read as the reverse complement.
TTCTAACATTCTTATATTAATTTTTTTCCGAATTTTCATTCAGTACTTACAGAATTATGTACTATTTTCAAGAAAAGAACTAAGGGAATGTACTTTTCAACTATATTGGTTAATAGATTTCGAAATTTTAGAAAGGAGAGAATAACAATTATTCTATATTTCTTGCGATTGCCAATTTTTATTACGTTTAACTAATTACCTTTCTTATTGTTCATTTTACAGACAATGTTTCCTCGTTACTGAGTTTTTCTTAACCCCTCAAATACTCCCACTGGGGAGAATCTCATAAATTAGAGGCAGAAGCCTCCGATGTGGTGTTAGGTTCTCGCTGCCTTGGTTAGTACAGTGAGAGTTGGGAATTGGCTATCTTCCATAGATGACGGGACGTACTTCCCAAGGAAAGGATTGTTCCGTGGTTGATGATGGCCTTTAGGATTCAACCACAGTTCCCGCCAGTTTTGCTGTCGCTGTGATTCGGTTATTTAGTTTTATCCGTGTGCTTACAAGCTGGCTGTAATAGTTAGTTAGTGATAACCTTTCAAATATAACATCAATAAAATAAAAAATAATTATAACAAAAATCTTAATTTAGTAGTTATTCTCCACAAAAGGTTATTTATATTCATGTAAATTAAAGTATATTCAAAGGGAGGAAAAAATAAATAACCTTATCTGTTGTTGTAACTTGTTAAATAAAAAAATAATAAGACACACATAAAAAAATCATATTCTACATCAGAAAGTTTATATGAAAATTTTGAAGATAAATAATTTAGCAACAAGTATACTTCTCATACCTAATTCGAACAGTCCCGCTTTGTAAAAGAAAGGGACGAAGAAGATAAGAAGAACTCTCTTCACATAATTTCCACCACATGCTCAAAAATGAAATTCTACTCCTCAAGGAGAAAAACACAATTTCCTGCCAGAGTCGAGGATTAGCTTCGAGATGTCAAAAATTTGAGAAAACTTCATGCACGGCCGTCAAAAATGGTAAACAAAAGAACATTTCTTAAGAGAAAATTTATTTTTTATCGTTTTTATGCATCTCTCTCTTTTAGAAAGCCACTAGAGGATATTAGAATTTCGTTATTTTTTAAACTTTTTAGAAATAGAAAAGAGAATTGCATACTATTTTTCGCTAATGAAATTTCAGATTTTCTGAATTCGAAAAATCGTCTGATTTTGTTGAGAATCTTCATATTTTGTTTTGTGCATTTATTAAATAAATGCATTTGCAAATCTGCCAGTACTAATGGCGTTTCTTTCAAACCATTCTAATTTAATTTTATTCAGTCTTCGAAGCCACAGAATAAAATATTTTGCATAATCCTTTTTATTGATCAAAAGGGAATAATAAAACGCTTCAAATATTTTACAAAATTGTTTCCTTTTCTAAAAATTGATTTTTGTCTGCATGAGCATATTAATATATCTATATAAAAATATAAACATGCAGAAAATTACAACACTTTTTATGCTATTATTCTTAGTGTATGAATTTAGATTAAAATTTACTATTACAATGAAATATATTTATAAAAAGTTTCTTTCTTAAATTCCATCTCTTCAGTTTAAAGAATTCTACTGCAGTAATATTCAATAAAGTTATTTATAAATTGCAGTCACTGTACTATAATAAATGAATTTTTAGATATTGAATACCCATTTAAAAAAATCATTAGGCATTTTAATTGTTAAATAAAAATAAATTTATCAGCACAAAAATTAATTTAATTTATTAACTGAACTATTTAATAAAATTAATTTATAGAATTATGATTATAAATGAATTCTATTAAATATGAAGAAAACGATGCTATTTGACAGAAAAATTAAGATTTTTATTACATTTTTTAATTGAATAGAATTAAGCGTTTTTATCGGAAATATTTCATGAATTCTATTATTAATACTAGTCAATATAATACAAAATTTTTACGTTTATAAATTTATAATTTACTTATATTAGAATGATCAAATATTAAAATTTCAACCAAAATTTACCTTTGTTGTTTTAAATACGCCCTTAAACAACAAATATCATTCTATTGACTGTAAGAGATTTTTTTGTTCCTAATATCATTGCAATGTAATGCAAATTTTGTTCTACTAAATATATAAAGTTTTAAAATATTATTTTAAAACTGGCATATTATTGATAAACGGAATGTTTCATTGTTTAAAAATCCTTCGAAATATTCTACAAAGGTGACAGTACGTGTTATTGTCATCTAATTAAAATATAGTTACTACTTGAGCATTAGATATCTTCTAAGAAAAGATTTTATAACATTTTAATTAGAATTAAATTTCTAGTTAAATAAAATTTAATTTAAATTTTAATATTTTTCCCCTTAATGACTTCGGAGTATATCTTCATAAGAAAGCAGTGTTCAACCACTTTTAAAGTAAAAAAAATATCATATTAGTGACATCAATTTTAATGCTTTACATTTTTTATTTCACTGAATTTCTCAATAGCTGCTATATAATCATTTAGTCACTATCGAAATGCTCAATATTCCATTTCCTGCGGAGTCACATTTCATAACATAGCCTTTAACTCAAACCTTTAATAAATTTAAAAATCAAAAATTAACAATTTTCGTAACATGCTGGCGCTGCTTTTTCCCCAAATTTAAATTCTCATTATTTCACAGTTTGTATTATTTTGATATAATTGAGGTGTTATTTTGATTTATAATCATAAATTCCAAAATAACTTCATAAAAGCGCAGACGATAAGCGCAGATAAAATAAATAAACTTTTTTTGACCTGGTATCGTAATCATGCTAGTATACTTTGAATTAGAGGTCTAAATTTCATTTTTCTTGCCAATGTATTGAAAATCACAGATAATTCTTTCAAAATTGTATCAACTTTCTCTGTATTTCCATATTTGTTGTTTAAGGAACGATAAAATTTCTATATTAGTCACTATTCTCTCAATACAAATATTGACATAAATTATTTTAAAAGTCGGCCAATATTTATTGATGAAAGCGAATATATATTGGAGATGTAACAATAAATTGATTTTGAAATGGAAATTTGAGAAGAAACATGCATTAAAGTCAAACTTTAAAAAATGAGGAAGAAGTCATTCAAGCAAATCTTTTGTGCATTACTTAATCCATGTATAGGTTTAGATTTGAACACTGTTTTGTTATAAAAAAAAGAGGAATTACAGCAAACGAGATTAATTCTCTGAAGCTCTAGATAATAAACTGAGAAAATTATCTATAAAGCTTTACGAATCAGTTTACTCCTTATTGAAATATTTTTCAAATCTTATAGACAGGATTTTAAGATTAAAGAAAAATCTTATTATTTCTAAAATATTCGTAAAATGTTCCTTTTAAGGAGTTTAATCTTTTTTAACCAAAGGATATTAAAGCATTATTTGTTAGAGGAATCTTTCAAATATTTTAATTTCGTTTAGAGATGCTTTTGAGCACATTATTTCACACTCATTTCATTATTTTGTAAATAGTAGTAATAGTATTATAATAATGATAATGGAAGAAATAATAATGGAAAGACAAGCTTTATTATATTCGTGAAATTTTAAAATCCATTTTTTCTTTCTAAATGTATTTGAAAATATATTTTGAATTTATAATATTTGTGTGAATTTAACTGAAAAATTCTGTTATTTTTCTACAAGTTTCATTGGATTGTTATATTATAATCATTTTGAAAAGTATTGTTTGAGAGAAGAATGATTGGGAGTAAAAATGATTGATTAATGAAGAATGTTTAAAAGTAGCACAAAAAGTAATAAAAGTATTTAAAGGAAGTGTCCACTATTCTAACAATCTTTTAACGTTATTTATATTTCGATTTAAAAAAAAATACTGAAATACATTAGAAAATATATTTATTTATATATATATATATATACACGACATATATTCAGAAAATTTATTTCTATCAAAATATAATTAATTATTATATATTTCAATCGGTATCAGAAATTGGTGTTAATTTTAAGCACTTGTCGTCAGCTTGTCTGGTAGATAATAAATTATTTCGAATTTGCTAGCAATGAAATCAAAGTTCTTTTTTACTTGTTCGGATATTTTAAATTTTTTGCTGCTCTGTTATAATACCGTGTGCTTTCTATACAACTGACCAAGGAAAAATTGCTGTTTGCTATCAGTTTTGAATATTCTTCTCTCTGAATATACGTCTTCTTATTCTGAATTCTCTAAAATAAGGATGAATCTAAAGACTAAGGGAGAGTTTCTCAACTTCTTATCAAACAATACATATAGAAATCTTTAAAAAATTTCGAATTAGTAGAATATATAATGATACAAAAAAATAAAAACCACCTAGAAAAATAATTAAAAGAATGTCCTGTCAATAATTAAAACCTGTCAATGAATTTTTGGAAAGAGCTATTTTCTTTAACCATGTATCATCCCTCTATAAAGCTAAATTAGCCAGAAATTCAGGCGTATGATTTTGAATTCATTAGTAAAAGTAATATACTGATACAAATACAATTTCCCCGTTTGGTAAACATAGGCCAATGACTGGTTGTTAGTTCATGATATTTTCATGATTAATTAAGTATTCTAGGTAAAATTAGAATTAAAATTCCGATATCATTGTTACAAATTTGAAAGATTATTTAAGAAAATAAACATTTAACTTTTATTCCACTTAGAGCAAAGCCTGTAAAGCATAAATTTTTCAGTTAAAACATAGACAACAATTTGTTACAAACATGCAATTCGGCTTCCCAGCATAGTTTGTTCCATCAACAGGAAGAAAGTTTTACAGTCATCTGAATGGGACGGAATCCAGGTGGCGCGTCGCAGGTCCCAGGGCTTGGCGACAAACTTGGCAACCAATTTGGCGACTTTGGCGCCAAAATAGATAATACCCGAAACTTCGAGAATTTTCCCGATCCGTCCAGTAGGAAACGAGATACGCCTCGAACGTTCCTCATTGGCTGAGAGGCTTCTAGCCCCGCCTCCTGAGACCTATAAAAGGAAGCTACCGCCGCTGCCAAAAGGAGACGACAGAGTCGTCGAAGACAGTACAGTCAGTAATCCGAGTCAGAGTCGGAGAAGTAGAAGACAGAATAGTCGGAAGCTAGTGCTGAACTGAGCTGTGCGCTACTGTCTGTAGTAGATTCTGATTGTATGCTGCTGTGTGTGCTGTTGTATACTACACGTCTCGGGAGAAGATAATCGTCTTCTGTGCTGTATATAGTTGTAGCTTTTGTGCTGTCCTGTGTGTCTTCGTGTAAATAAACGTCGTTGTTTTATTTTCTACTACCGTCTGCTGATTGAACGTTCTACACACCATATCACTTCCACTATCCAAACGAACCCCGGCAGAAAAATTCGTATCAAATTCATTGTCAAAAGACATAGTGTTTTATAAATATCTAAATATACATAGTTGAGAGAATAATGAGGAATTACAATACTTTTCCATTCTTCCTACAATCTGTACTCATCTCTTCATACCATGTATTGATCCATTATAGTAATAGTACGATAATGGTGGAAAAAGTATGAAATTTGACTTCTGTTAAAAGTTTTTAAATTTCAAGAGTATTTTGCTTTATATGACTAATAAATGAAGAGAAATCCATAAAATCGTAAACTGCTCATTTTTTCAATAATGCATTTATGAACTCAGGTAAGTAAAATATAATTTTTATATCATGTAGAGCTATTTTTCTGTCTGACAATAAATGTCTATTTCTAGAGATTTAGAAATTAGCTATTTGGTGCCAAGTAGGAGTTCAACATGTTAAAGCGAGTTTTTTTATAAATTTATTCAAACTGTTTAGCACAATGTTACTATATTATCAATTTTGATGTACTAACTTTTGCTCTTTATTTTTACATATTTTGAAAGTTTCACATATAACAGATTTTCAGAAAAAAAAAATCTTCAGTTCACTAATATATCCTTTTTAAACGCTTTTTTTTTTATAAATTCACAGGATCTTTTTTTTAGTTTTAAAAATAATAAAAAATAATTATCTTTAACAAATTTTTTCCCCATTCTTATAAATAATTTTGTGTTTATTTTCTTCTTTTTTGGTTTCTAGAATCATATACAGAATGTTCCCAATGATCTTGAAATTCGCAATATCTTCCAAATTGTTTTTTCGCGAAAGTAATTTTTGTTTGAACCACCTTTATTTTTTATGAACATTCTCTATTCTAATATTTCTGGAATTTCATTTTAAACATCGCATTTGATTTTCGAATTTTAATTATGAGCATTTTATTTGATATGAAAATAGAGTTTATTTTATTAAATTTTCTTTTAATATACTTATCACCACCTTTTAGCTAATTGGAGAAAAAAAAATGATTCATTGAGAAATGAAATATATTTTTTTTATTCATTATAAAAGACTGAAACGCAAAAAATAATTAGAATAATAAATAATAATTTTTTATAACAGGAATAAAAATTTATTCTTAAAATCCCTCTTCTATTCATTTCAAACCATATGTATATGTATAGATGTATTAGTTTCCTTACTTCATATTCTAAAATAAAAATATTTACTAAAATTTATATTTGCCATTTGGCAGCAGAAAAAATATACTCACTAAAAAACTCACAATAAGTTATTTTTGTAATAATAGAATTTTAAATAAAAGTGTAGGGCTCTTCTTTGCATTTAATATTCATATTTTGACAACTCATTCAATTTATTTATTAAATTCTTCAATAAAAAAAGTTTAAAAAAATGAAATAATGGAAAGCAAAAAAAAAAAAAAAAAAACATTGAAATTTAGCTTTTTTTTTAAAAAAACTCTTTTGCACTAAAGGCATATTTATCAACATTTTTTTTCTTTGAAAAATAATTATTTATTCAGATAGTAAATGTTTAGCCTTTTTATAGCAATGTGCGCGTTTAATGAATTTAATTAATCTTTTCTCGTTTAATACATATTAATAACATCTGCTAAAATGCCCTCATATATAATTCATGAGGTATAAATTAATGAAGCTCTTTTTAAATGAATTATTTTTCCAGCAGAAAATATAGATTTTAATGTTATGGTAAAATTTAAACCGATTGAAGAAAATATCATAATTTGTTTTTTATATATGATTCTGAAAAAAAAAATGTTTTATCCAAGAGAAAATAAAAGTCGATGATTATATCGTTTGTCTTAGCTGTATTGATTTTTTTTCCTCATTTTGTAAAGAAGTTAGCTACTTGAAGAAGGGGGAAAAAATTCAATTTTATCAAAAAGGCTTTTTTTTTCATTCAGTTTTTTAAGAAGTAAACCATATTTAAAAAAAAAAGGATTTTTTTTTCTCAAATAGATGGCAAACAGCATGGTGTAAGTTGGTGAAAAAATAAATCTATTTTTCTGAAGATGTTGCAAATCAATAAAATTCCACTGTCTATCATAATTTCAAATCGTCTGCGACAGTTTCATTGGGATGTTTATGTGTCTGTGTTTTTTACTTCAAAATCAAATCTACCAATTTTATTTTCTGCTTGAGAGATTCCATATTTTTAAGGCTCAAAAAAGATATTAGAATTTTTTTTCTCCATAAGTTAAGTTACTTAGAAGTATGATCTTCAAAAAAATTCCCTTGTATCTTTATTCATTATGGAATTATTTCATTTGAAAGCAGTATTGATTCGTGAAAAATGAAATAAAAATGTTTTTTTCATTAGTTATTTGGAAACCTTCATGGTGTTAGTTTTGAAATATAAATAAGATATCGACGCATTTGTTTCAAATATTTTAAAAGTTAGAATCTTAGTCAAAGGAAAGAATATACTGCGTTTTAGTAGTTGAAATATATAATAATCTAAGAAAAGTCTTTTAAGTCTTTGAGCTATAAAAAGAACTTTACTTGAACTCATTTGTATTTTTCCATATAATATTAGAAAGCTTGCATTAATTACAGAGATATGCAAAATTACGATATACAACACTATGAATTTAGCTTTAAAAGTATTTGTTCTTTTCAATTTAAAGGAATACATGGAACTCTAAATTTAGCTTTAAAAGCAATTGTTCTTTCCAATTTAATAGGATATTCAATATATTTTCTACAATAAAAAATATTTTTTTTTCTTCAAACAGTCAGTAAAGAAATAAATATATACAAAATCAATCAGAAATAATTGAAATAAATAAATACAACGAATTCAATAAAACAGAAAAGTAATGCATTTGCACAAACTTCTATGGCTATAGCATATGAAAGCATTTAGAAAAGTTTCTATATGGAAAAACTAGATATATGATGCTTTTGGAACATATTACTATGACGTCTATTTATTATTATGACATAAAATGCAATCATATTTGTTTTTTTCTTGAATAACTCATCCTAAACCAAATTCAATATCTTCTGCAGCATTCAAAATTATTAAAACGCCATTGTAAATTGTTCACTTTTCATTATACAAAGGAAATGCATTTATTTGTATTTGAAATATAATATTTTTTTTCTCTATAAAAAATACAAATAACTCTAAATTTGTTATAAAATATTTCAAAATAGGATTATTTTCGTGTAATTCTGATTTATGCATTGTTCAATATTATTCGAACGATTAAATACTTGCAATTGAAGAAAAAATAGAAGATAACAATGCTTTGAAAATTCGAATGATAGTATTTAATATCTTATTGGACGTTCTTTGGCACCACTCATTACTTGTAGAGTATTATTCCTTTTTTTAAAATAGCTCCTTGTTTTTTCCTGGTTTAAATTATACCATTAATCTATGATTGCCCCCCCCAAAGAAATGTCATAATTATGCCAATCATCTCTCTCTTTTTTCTTTTACTATATGAAAGAGAATTTTTGATTCAAGTTCAATGGGAGTAAGGACTGTTCTTTGTGCCAACTACTTTATTATTTAAAAAACTAAAAAAATTATTAAAAATTGGAATTTGACCAATCAGGAATATGTAAAAAATCCATGCAGTGCGAAAGAAAGTTTTATTATAATTATCTCAATTTTTTGTCAGTCTATTATGAAGAAAATTATTTAATAACAATTTATTTCTATTGATTTAAGTGTTTGATTTCTTATAATAAAAGTCACCCACTCTACA
>JAPMOR010102612.1:0-48305 GCA_026543865.1 Argiope aurantia | reverse complement strand
GGGAACTCAGATAAAACCATATTTATATATCTATTTTAATTTTATATAAAAAGCTTTCCAAAAGAAAATTCTTTCTATGTCTTCTAAACAGATATTTTAAAAATAATAAAATTAATGACATATAATTGCATAAAAACATTAAAGAAGAAATTTTCTTGTGAAAATAAGAGTAAGAAATAAGAAGTGTCGTAAATTAATTCCAAAGAAAAAATTCTTTAAATGTGAATTCTTTTCTTTGAAACTTCAGATCAGAAATGGCTCATTAAATCTCTTTGTAGAAAAAAAGGTTTTTCCTTGCGAAACAGGAAAGGTAAAGATTCTTGAAATAAACGTAATATTAAAGTTTATTTTCATCAAAAAACGGTTTCTCTTTGTCAACAAAATTATCTTTTGTTTCATTTATTTAAATAGTTTTTAAAATCTTTTTTGTAATCCAAGATTAATTAACTATATTTATCTGTTGTTTTTTGCATTAAAGAATAAAATTGGTCTATCTATCTCATTGTTTTTGGAAGATTATTATGTTTTTTAAGTTTGGAAATATTTTTTCTGGGTTATTATTTAATATAAAAAAGACTTCATTTAAAAACTTATGAAATGTATACACTTTAAGTAATTTTATAAATATATAGTTTATTTAAATCAAATATAACAACTTGAATTCAAGGGTTATAATGTCAATTGTGTAAATTTAACAATAAAATTCTTCATAATAATCACCGTCTAAATGATTTTGCCCTTTTAAAATATTTGCAGTAATTTTCAATATTAAATTATTGCCTGGAATTTATTGTGCATCGCATTAAAATATATAATATGATCTTTAATAAAGCATTTTTCAACCTTTTAAATATTCTGGAATCTTTTTCTGTGTTTCAGCATTTAACAGATACTCAAATGGAATTTTTATTTAATATTTATTATCATTATTTATGGTAACTTTTGAATTTTTAGTATTAATTAATTCAAGAATAAATTAAAAATTTTATTCTTTGTCGTTTTATAATAATATTACTTAAAATTCGTCCTTTATACTTGCTATAATTTCAAATTAATACATCATTAATTGTCAAAATTTACCGAAATTCCTCAGAAACTGAATCAAATTTTTCCTTTCCAATTTAAAAGTATATATGGGAAAAAAGAAATATATATTATTAAATTAAATTTAATATGAATAATTTTATAATAATCTTTTTAATATAATAAGTACAGTCAGCCAAACAGGTGCACAATTATAAATAATGTACGCTTTAATTATTAGCTCAAATATTATAATTTCAATTCTCAGATAATTCGTCTTTAATATTCTGCATGCATTTAAAAAAATTTTACACTTTATTTTATCTCACTTGATTTGTTTCATGTTTAAAAGATTAATGATGTAATCCATTTATTCCTCACTCCTTAACGTGCAAAATTACTAATTTTTGTACAGATTTTTATTTGATAATAAAAGATTTTGTTATTTTAATATCATTAGAATGTAATAATCAATTATTCAAATAACTGTAAAAAATCATATCTGTAAGACATAATTTAATTGTGATTTTTAGAGAAAATTTATTTTAAGATTTCTAACATCCATAATTTAAAAAAAATTAAAACATATGAAAAATGATGGAAATAAAAAAGATTTTTCATAAAATCATTTATGTTTATAAAACAAAAAAATATTTCAACAAACTTATTAAAGAGTAGAAAAACCGTAAAAGTATATGACATTTAAAATCATATTAACATAAAATAATTTATAAAAATATCATCAGAAAGAAAATACTACATTATATGAATTTGTTTTTGATATCCGTATATTTCATTAATATTTATTTAATTTTTAGTACAAAATCGCGGGTTGAAAACCATTTTTTAATCTTATCATTTGAAGTAAAAGCTTTGATTTTTCTGAATGTTTCTTGTCATCTCTTTATATTTATAAACACTTTGAAATCCACACGATTGAAGTAATTTTCCACCCTTTACACGCATTTCTATCTTATTTAATGTTTCGTCAGGTCACGTAAGCAAAATATGAGAATTTAAAGTAGAAAGTTGACTTGAATAAACTTTTCCTAGAACGTTGAATTGAGAAGAATTTATATTCGTCTTTTAATACTTCATTTGTTGGACAAAATCCATTTAATTTGCATAAAACTTAATCAAAAGTGCGAGTAAACTGTGTCACGTACATTTTTCTTCGCCTAGGTTACATTTAAGTTACAATATACTATGTAATTTCTCAAACCTCCGCTTAGATATTAAATCAGTTTCTATCATAAAGCTATGTGTAAGTGTTTATTATTCTTTAGGAAGCGAAGATGCTGCTCTTTCAGGAAGAACTTAATATTTCATAAAGTGGTCTCACATTCTTTGCTAGTTAAATCTCCAGTAAACTTCAAAAGAAACCGCCAAAAAAACTGTCTCGGAAATCAATTATTACAATATAGATTCTCTCATTTTTTGAAAGAAAAAGAAGAAAGTTAAAAATCAACTATCAAGGATTTCTTTAGACATTTCAACAATTTACCTTCTAAAAGAACTAATATTAGCAAAGGAGTAAATTATACGCTTTTGTAATTTCAGGAAACAATTAAACCATTCCATTATTAACATATATCATGAAAAAAAGCATTGTAGATGAAACCCATGTTTTTATTAAAGGCACTAAAGCATTTCCAAACTTAATCACTCTTAAATAATTCATTATAAATAATTTTTCTTTCTCGAACATGAAATTTAGAAAAGGAGAGTATTAAAATTGTCAAAAAATTCGAATTTGACGAATACTCACGTTTCAGACCGCCTGTCTCTCTGTGATCATGATAACTCAAAAACTCTTTGGACTAGATAGATAAAATTTGGTTTGTATTGAAAATTTGTAGATTTCTATCAAATTTTGACGATTCTATTCAGGCAAAGTATTTCTGTCCCGTTTTCCGAGTACAGGTAAACACAATTATTACAAAACAAAGAGAAGGGTATTAAAATTTCATTAGAATTATTATTCATTAAAATTATTACTATAAGTATTATTACCATTAACATTATTATTATAACAATTATTATCAATAAAATTATAATTATTATAATTATTATTATTAAAATTATATATCATTCATTAGAATTATTATTATTAGAATTATGTACCATTAATTAGAATTATAAACCATTCATTTGAATTATTATCTTTAAAATTATATATCAATCATTAGAATTATTATTATTAGAATTATGTACCATTAATTAGAATTATAAATCATTCATTTGAATTATTATCATCAAAATTATAAACCATACATTAGAATTATTATCATTAAAATTGTAAACCATACATTAGAATTATTATCATTAAAATTGTAAACCATACATTAGAATTATTATCATTAAAATTATAAACCATTCATTATAATTATTATTAGAATTATTTACCATTCATTAGCATTATTATCATTAGAATTATAGACCATTCAATAGAATTATTATCATTAGAATTATAAACCATTCTTTGGAATTATTATCATTAGAATTATAAACCATTCCTTAGAATTATTATCATTAGAATTATAAACCATTCATTAAAATTATTATCATTAGAATTATAAACCATTCATTAGAATTATTATCATTAGAATTATTTTAATAATGGCGTTTACATACTTTGCTTAGTTAGAATGTTTTTAACCAGCTTCTATATAATAACTTCCAGCATTTTCTCAAGGGGCAATTTTTCATTTCTTTTCTTTGTTTTATATAAGTATTTTTCCCAGAAAATATCTTATTTAGAGAGTTTGATGTTATTTTTTGTCGTTTACACTTCTTTAAAACCTGAGCTTGGGCGAATAATTAAAGAAACAAATACGTGTTGGTATTTCTCATTCGTTATTGTTGATAAATGTCATTTTTATAATGATTAAAAGATGTTTGATATTTATTATGAATAGATGGTACAGTATATTACATTCATTATTTTAAATTTCTTTCAGATTTCTTTAATGATAATAACTTTGTCTTCATAAAGGCCTGATTCCGTTAAGATATGTGTCATTCTTAAAGAAATTCGAAATATTTTAAAATCTAAATATAAGAAGAAGAAATTAATTTTCAATTGAAAATTAATTATCCAAGGAATTTTTATTGAAAGTTCATTGGAAAATAAAAGGAAATAACAAAAGTTTTTCACAAAACATTCATTTCCCACATCAAATTGCATCTATAAAATATATCTTTTTCCCATTTCCCAGATTCTTATAAGTTATTGAGGTTTGACATAAATGAGTAGAAAGAAAATTGTAAAATTAAATAAAAAATAAATAACCTTAAAACGCACTAGCATGTTTGGAGGATCCATCTGTGCACAAAAATATTTAAATGACATAGTACATTAGTCTTTATTGGAAAGTAAAAATACATAGTAAGCATGATCAATTATAATATTAATCAAAAACTATATAAAGAAAATAAGTATTAAAAGATAAAATCATAAAAAAGTCCTTGTTAGTCGGGTGTTGGATTTGCGTCCCTTGGATTGCGAGTTCGAACCCCGCCGACCGAAGACTCTCCGTGTGTGTGGTGGCTGGCGTACGTGTAAATCGGTCGTGGTCATAAAGTCCTCTATGTCGAGAGTAATACCACTGGGGGTACTGTATCATAGGTGATCGTTCTCTGATTCAAGTCTAAATTACGATCTGTGGATGAGTGAATGAAATGCATGAATGAAGTCCGTCCTGTAAAAAGCATTTGTGACGTGTGTATAGCTAAGACATACTCTCGGCCACTACATGGCGCTAATGTAAAACAAGAGACACATCCTTGGCTTAAAATCACTGACTTCGTCAGTGGGCTTCTGTATGACAAGTGCCATTAGAAACAATTAACAATAAAAAATATATATACAAATACATCTAGTATAATTAAACATTTTAAAAAGGAGATTCTTCAGAAATATATATTCAATTCCATGGAAAATTATTCAGAAACAGGAATTGCACATAAATGTAATATAATAAAACAAGTTTCTGTGATGAAATTTAGAAAAAATATCACAGAAAAAGATAAAAATAAATGTTTCGAAATTTTATTTGTCACTGAATTCAATGCTTCATATAAAACAATTGTTTCGCATGGAACCACCAAGTACTGCTTGTTTGTGAGGAGCTTGTTTCAAAGAAATATGCAAAGACGAACAAGAAATTCAGTCCAGAGTGTAAATGTATATAATGGCTAACGGAGAGCATTTTGATCAATATAAATACATGATTCAGAAGACGGGAAAAAGCCTCGGCTTCTTTCTTCGATTCTGTATGAAATGACAATTTTCCAAATTGTGGCCATCGTATGTTCATTTTTTGCATTATTTTGTAGTTTGAGCCTTAATGTGCCAAAGGTGCCTTTTCGTACTAAATTGAGAGAGCTCTATAGCTTCCTAATTCACATTTTTCTGGTATCTTTCACCATTTACGATTTAGGAGCCCTAAATCCAAAATTTACCGATAGATGGTGCTGTCTCATCGAGTGGCGCAAAACCTTTTAACTGTATTTAAGCACAAATTTTATGTCTTTAGCTATCAGCGTTTATAAATTAAAAGGGAGGGTGGGAGAGGAAGTAACGGATGTAAGTGGGAAACCTGCATATCTGAACATGATTACAATTCTTACACAAAACGGATTATATTATGTGTCAATGAATCGATTTTTCAATCGTATAAATTTACGATTAATTCAATTGTCATTTGAAGCAATCAAATACATAAAATTTGAGAATAAGCAAAATTATAGCTTTATTTTGAAAAAAAAAATTGACTGTATGAAATGAAAAATAAGACTTTCATTTTATAAAGTATGCTAGCAAAATATTCGTTTCTAGAAAGAATAATTCCTACTTTTTTTCCAAATATCCATTTATCAAACGGATGCCTTTATAATAAAGCACATTTCTCGCACATTCCAACAAGCATCATGCAGCCATCTGAAAAAAATATCAATTAAAAACACAAATCGATTACCAACCAATTAGGGGATATTTCTGGATACAGTGGGCCGCGGTGGCCTGGTGGTAAGGTCTCGGCTACGGAACCGGAGGGCTTCAGGTTCGAGTCCTGATTCCACCGAAGAACCGTCGTGTAAGGGGGTCTGTTGCACGTTAAATCCGTCCTGACCAAACGTCCTCCCGCTAGTGTGGTGGTGTTTAGAGAGGGGGGGTGCCAGCTCAGGTGTCGTCCTCGTCATCTGACCGCGGTTCAAAATTACGCGGTCCGTCCCAAAATAGCCCAAGTGTTGCTTCAAACGGGACGTTAATATAACTAAACCATCTGGATACAGTGACATAAAGTGGTGTTAGCATTAATACGCAACTTAATTATAAATGTCAAAAACATATCCTATCAACTCTAAGTTATTAAGTAATTATTTTTCATTTATGAATGATTAATCTAGCATTATTACTCAAATAATGCTTTGTTTCTCTGATTGCAAATTAATAAAGTGATTTAATATTACTTACTTTTATATCTTTATATAAAACAAGCCTTAAGAATTGCTCCAGTATTGATTGGTATGAAAAATAATTCTGAAATTTTCATTAGTCAAAGAATTAGCCAGCAAGTTTCCTCAGATATTTAAGTAAATCTCATAATAGCATTTTATTTATTTTTTCCAACTCAATTTTCGCCGAGAAAAATGTATTAATACATGAAAATTCTAATGCTAAGCATCGTAAGTATTTTCATTAATCTTATATGTTCCGAAAGTATTGATTATATATTAGTGTAATACTGTCATAGATAACAAACTTATAGGCCGGCGTCCTGTCATAGGGGTAGCGCGTCTTCCTCGTGATCTGGGCGTCCCGGGTTCGAGTCCCGGTTTGGGGCATGGTTTTTCTTTCATTGTTCTATCTGTGAGATGTGTGAATGTGCCCTCCTGTAAAAAGGGGTTGTGCAAGCGAATGAGTGATGCGTGAGTAGCTAAGTCGTACTCTTGGCCCTAGTTGGCGCTACTATAGAAACAAGAGACGCGCCCCCTCAGGCTTAAACTCGGCTGTCTCTGACGGCGGGGCTTGTCCTTGGCAAGTGCCATAATTAGACCAGACCAGACAAGCTTATAGGCAGTTAATCCCACTTAGTTTGAACTTACTTCCAGAATAGGCGTTTGGTTATCAAAAGGAAAGCATCTTTTAGAAATAATATATCATATGCCTGTCAAACAGAGAAGACACTTTCAAAGCAGTTGCATAAAAATAAACCACCTAGCTGAAAATTTCTCATATATTTTTTTTTTTTTTTGCTTTTAAGGAAAAATTTTTAGTGATAAATAAACAAATTTAAAAGCTCAGAAAAGAAACAATAATTTTTCTCAGAAAAGTAATGAATCAATTTCCTTGCATTAAGAAAATAAATAATTTCATTCAACTGATTCATGTTAATACCCATTAATTTTACTAAGTATGAAGTACTACATTTATAATGTCTATTAAAAGAGGAAAAGATTTTAAGAAATAGTAGACATGTTTTCAATTTTTCTACCGCTCTATCTCGGCAATTATTGTTATTCCTCGTTTATTTAAATTTTGCTGCTAGTTTACTTAATTCCTAAGCAGGGCTTCCACACTAATAGAACGCTAATAATGGAATTCAAAATCTCTAAAAAATAAGCATATACTAATTTATTATAAAATGCTCTAAATGCCATAAGAAAATGTGTTTTATCTTTTGAAATCACATAATATGAAATAATAGCAAGATAAATGCGTTTCAATAGTTTTCCAGTTTTATTTGTTATGCATCAAAAGTATATTGAATCATTCATGTATTGTTAAAGAACAAGGGGATGTATATCAGCAAAAGTATATGGGATCATGTATCATCATAGAACATGGGATTAAAAAGCATCAAAAGTATATGGGATATCAGAAGTATATAATAAAAGAAGAGGACAATATGAATCATCAAAAGTATATGGGATATCAGAAGTATATAATAAAAGAAGAGGACAATATGAATCATCAAAAGAATATGGGATCATGTATCAACAATGGACACGGGAAAATATATAATCAAAAATATCCAGAGATTTTCTGATTTTTTTTTCCGAATAATTGTAGAAATGTTGGACGAAATGTAAGTGAATTTCGAATGTGTAAGAAATTGCTTGAATTCATCTTTTCCAATAAATTTAATCTTCGGGGTCCAATCAAAAATGGAAGAAGAAAAGAATTTGGTTCCTACTCCCATTTCACTCAAACACAATTTTCAACTACGATTTTGTTTGATTCATACAATACATACATGCATTTTTGTAAAAGTAGGACGTCTACTAAGGTTTAGTTTAAATATATTAACGTCCCATTTCAAAGCAACACTAGGGCTATTTTGGGACGACCCCCGTAATTTTGAACGCGGTCAGAGGATAAGGATGAGGCCTAAGCTGGCACATCCCCTCTACAAGCTTTCACATCAATCCGGCGGGAGGACGTTCGGCCCCGACTTGATTTAGCGTGTACCAGGCCCGCTTACACGACGGGATCAGGTTTTATTTTTATATTTATTTATTATTATTTTGATAGTATCACGCAAACTTTCCCTGGCAATTTGTCTGATGTTTCCAAAAAATTATTGATGGGAATTGCAAATCAGTATCAACTTTCTCTGAAATGGGGAGTACCGAGAGAACTCACTTTCTTCTTCAACAGGTTCTGATCAGTTTCTAAATGTTTTCGACATCAAAAATTTAAGAAAAATTTGAATTTACGCAAATCTTTTCCCAAATTCCTTCTCTCCTGCAGAGGGAACTCCAGAGAATCCGCAAATTTACGAATACTTTTATTAAGCCTTACATAGTATTTATACAATATTTTTTATATATTCACCTTTCAAATAAAAAAGCGTTTCATTTTAAAATGAATATAACTGACCGAGTTATGAAACGTTGAATATCACTAACTTTATTCCGCTTACAACGCTTTTACAGATCTCTTGGGCCTCGAGAGGCATTGGTTAATCAATAGACATCTCAAGAACGTGATTTCTGTTTATTGATCTAAAATAATGAAATTCCAAATTTCATAACTTGATGATTTTGAGTTATTATCAATCCTGGTTTTTATATTTTATTTCTTATAAGCAAGAGAGATTAGCAAGACCGAATTCTCAAAAGCAGTTGAAGAGAATATTATTAATTTAAAATATTTAAATATTTTTTGCTATTTTAATTCTTCAATTGAGTTCAGAAATCAGGTAAAACTTTTAAAGAATTGCACATATTTTTTAAATATTTTCCTTCAAAAGCTTGGGTCTCTTACGAATTACGGAAATTAAATTAGGTTTACGTGTACATTTAATTTCAATTTTATGATTAAATTCTTATTTCATTAAAATTTTATAAATCATTACATCTTATAGTAAAAATTTAAATCTACTTTCAATGCCCTTAATGGTGCGAGTATGCTTCGATTTAATAGACTTTTTAAATGCCAGCCAAGCATAAAATATCAATTCCTTATTATTGAATAAAGAAACCTCGATTCAACTAAAATGTAATCTAGTAGCAGAAAATCCAATACTTTAAATATAAAAGTTGCTTTAACTGGTGGAGCTAATATTCAATTCATCTAGTCTCCAAGGCTCTAAATTGAATGAAAGATTTCTTTTCTTGGAATGCTTCATCGATACTTTAGGCAATATAAGATTAATACAAAATTGAATTTCCGTTCTTCGTATTTTGGATGCAAATGATTAAAAATCTGATGCATCTATGCTAATAAAAAATAAATTCCCACTTCTTTGAATTTATCTCAATAATATCCTTTTTACGAAAGTATCCATTAAGGATAATAAACCTTTGCCATTAGAAGTAGTTTGGGCTTGTTCGAAATTTTCAAGAGACCAATTTTTCTTTAGTATTTATTAGTTCGATGTTATTTATAATTCAAGCTAATCATATTTATTGAATTTTTTTCTAAACATACTGTAAGATAGAATAATAGCTAGATGATAGTTGTGTCCGGAGTTATTAGCCAGAAAAAAAAGAGTTTTTTTTGCTAATGGATATTCGCCCTTTTAGGTGCTTTCTAGCCAATAAAAAACATTATATTCGTGATTCATGCATTTTGTTTGCAAACTTCCCTCTCGTTAAAAAAGTAGTTGTAATAGTTAAAATAAATATACAATGGTGTGCAAAACTTAAGCAACAATGCAAATTTTAAGCAGATAGAAATGAAATTGCAGAAATGGAGTTCTTGCGATCAGTACAATGAACACGTAATTCAAGAGAAAGGTCATGCGTATGCAAATATCAGGAACAAAACGTCACAGGCGACGTGAGCGTACGCAAAACACGTGCGGAAGGCGCGCGCAGCTCAACACTACACTCCGTCCTTCCTTTTCAATAAAAGGAAGGACGGAGACGCAATTAAAAACATTCGCTGCAAGTGCACGTGAGTTAATTCGTGAAATATGGCTAGCAGAAATCACTTGGACGATTTCACACGTGGAAGAATGATCGGAAAGCTGGGGAAAAGGCGCAGTGTGACCAGTGAAGCTGAAGAGTTCCGAATCAACAAAAGTGTCGTTTCGCGCGCTTGGAAGGCCTTCCAAACCACAGGTACAGCTGTGAGAAAGGTTGGTGGTGGCCGCCCCAGGAAAACAACTGCAGTGGATGACCGACATATCGTCCTGCAGGCGAAAAGAACCCGAAACCAGTCAGCAAGCGCCATTGCTCAGCAACTGTGTGCAGCAACGAGGAGACAAGTGTCGCGTTTTACTGTGTCCAGACGCCTTCACAAAGGTGGCCTATTCGCCCGCCGTCCTGAATGCTGCATCCCTTTGACAGTTTCCCACCGGCGGCACTGTTTAGAGTGGTGCAGGGAGCACAAAAACTGGACATCTCATCAATAGAGTCGTGTCCTCTTTACAGATGAGAGTCGTTTAAGTGCCACAAACGATTCCCAACGCCAGTTGATTTCTAGAGAGGTCGGGACACGGTTTCAACCCAATAACATCACGGAAAGAGACCGTTTCGGTGGTTCCTGGAGTTGTCGTCTGGGGAGGCAGTATGATGAATGGGCGTACTGAGCTCCACGTTTTCGACAGAGGTTCTGTAACTGGAGATCGCTATTTTCAGGAGGTGATCCTTCCCCATGTGCGTCTGTTCCGAGGTGCCATTGGATCAGACTTCGTTTTTATGGATGACAATGCACGGCCACACAGTACTCATGCTGTTGAGGAGTTCCTGGAAAGCGAAGATATCACGCGAATGGATTGGCCGGCGTGCTGCCCTGATTTAAATCCGATAGAACATGTGTGGGATGCTTTGGGGAGACGCCTTGCGGCACGATTACATCCTCCTGGGAACACCCGACAGCTTAAACAGATGCTGATTGAGGAATGGGCACTCATACCTCAAGAACTGTTGGACAATCTGGTGCTGAGTATGGGGAGACGGTGCGAAGCAACCATTGCAGTAAGGGGAGGGCATATCCCATACTAAGGAACATCTGCTTGCTGTTCTTCCTCTTGGACAGACAATCATGTGTAACGATACTATGAGTTCAATAAAGCCTTTTTTTGTTTGATTGCATACTGTATGCATTGCATTCATTTCTGCGCAACTATGCTTTCGTCATTCTTTCAGAACAAAATGCTGTACCTCATTTCTGAATTCCATGTCTCTCAGAAGATTTCTCATGAAGCTATGGCAAAAAAAACATACCTGTTGCTTAAGTTTTGCACACCAGTGTAGTTTCTAATTATGTTTATAAACTTCTGGAAAACAGAAAATTGATTAATTCTTTATGATTTTTCTTTGAAGTCGAGTGAAGTGAAAATAATAAATTATAGTGATGAAAATGTTTGGAAATATTTTAAAACTTATCCAAAACGAAATTTAAGGAAAACCATTCATTATTAATAGGAAACTAATTTACTAACTGAATACTTAATAGGCGTAATAGTAAAATTTTCTAATATATAATTGCATACATATAACTAACAAAAAGATTAAGTATATGTATTTGAAAAATTGGTTTATAACTATAATAAGAATACTGTTAATAATAATAAAATTAAAGAATAATAAAGGAATAATATTAACGCTAAATATAATTATAGATAAGATACATTTAACAATATTAACAAAAAGTTAATTTAATACAGTTATAATAAAACAATTAAATAACAAAAACACGGTTAGATAATGTCAATTGCTTATGTAGAATATTATGTCTATGAATTCATGAAAAGCTGTACAGTTTCCAATAATATAAGCATCTTTCTTCCTGATCCTAGTAACTCGATAATTTTCATGTTTTGGGATTTAATTAATCTAGTTGATTCTTCAATAAAATTATTTGCTGTGTTTACAATTTCTTCAATCAAATTATTAAAGATCAAAAATTTTAATTTATTCTAAACGAGTCCTCATTAAATTTCTAATGCTAAAACAGTAATAATTATTTTATTGGTACAAGCAAACTATGCATTATCCTTTTATTGATATTGTAAATAATTTTTAAAAGTCTGATATCTATATGGAATGTTTAAATAATTTTCACCCACAGCCGATTCTAATATACACGAATCAACAATTGTTATTTCGCAAGTAATTTGATACAAATGTTTATAATCACATCATAAGTGGATCATAAGTTTATAAGGTCATAAGTTTATAATCAAGGTCATAAGGTAATAAGGTAATAAGTTTAATAAGGTAATAAGTTTATAAGGTCATAAGTTTATAATCACGTCATTTACAAGGTCGTGCGGATTACGAAATAAACATGACAAGGCGGAGTGCCTCCAACGGCCATCTTGCAACGACACGATATATCGCAATTTACGATGTAGTATAAAGAAGAACACTGGGTATGAGCCGATTGGGCCTACATTTTAAAAGATATCTACAATTTTGGCCCCAAGACTGCATATGAATTTCCATTTATTCAGCCATTTATTATACTTTCATTCATTTCTGCCGGAAAATGGTTACCTCTTCAACGGATTTCGTCTTGAATTAATACACATCAGTATGTAGATAATAAAATAATGTGTCGAATTTCATCTATATAGCTTTTTGTTTTTGCATCATAGAATTGCATCATACACACAGATAAACAGAAAAACATTCTTTCAAAATTCTCATCTCGTTCAAAATTTGATAAAAATCTACAGTTACCAAATTTTTATACCAAATTTCAGTTTTCTATCTTCAAATGTTTTTAATATAGTTTAAATTATTAAGCGTTCACTGAAAGAGAAACAGGGCGACACAAAGATATAAATTCTAATATGGGGAAATCTCAAATATGCAGATTTATCAAAATCTTGAAACTTAGCCTCTTCAGATTTACGATAATTTCTCCTTATATTTTTCATATAATATGAAAGAGAAATTTATCCTTTGTATTTAATGATGAAACATTTTAAGTTACTACATTATCTTCGATTTTTCTCTGAAACGTTATAAACTCTTTGCATTTTATACGATAAAAACTTTTTACCCTCCATTAGTATTTCCATCGAATTTAACATTTTAGGAGATCATGTATATAAACTGTGAGATATATAACAAACAATATATATAATATGAGATAGATATAAAAGATAGATGTGGGATGCATATAAAAAATATATAGAAAGCAAATAATGTCTATGTATACAAAAAAGAAAAGTTAGCATCTGATGTGAAACATCTCTGCAGTGGAAGAAAACGCATTTCATCAGCATAAACTTAATAAAAAAACTCCTAAATTATGTCTTGTATATTTTCTCACCTTTAATTTCATTTTTTCGGAGTAGCACGAGTAGCACGCTTTTTTAAATCTTCACCCTGATTATTAAATTGTAAAAAGTCTTAAAAGCACGACGCCATTGCCTTTTATATTGTGCTGTATAAAATTGCTCACCATTTTTAGGAGAAAAGCAAATCTTACTTGGAAATGTCATGTTCTGTGCACGTTTAATCTTCAGGAAGTATAAAAATTTTTTTTATTAACCCACTCGGGTAGGTTGCATACATTGACACATGCCTTTGAAATTCATATTTTTGAAAGAATAAAATAAAGAAAAATAAACTTTAAGATATTTTTAAGATTAAACATTAAAAAGCCAATGCATTCACCATTTAGAATAGGATGTCACTTCATATAATTATGAAAACAAATTAATGTTTCAACAAAAGTAATAATATAAATGGTTATTCATTTCCCTTTGTGGATCGATCTTTAGATTACTTGATAATCTTCATTCTTTTAAATAAGAATACTTAAAATAAAATTTAAATATTAGCTTGAATGTACAGTTTTTGGCAAGTTATAATAATCAATCCGATCAGTAATTAGATAATGTTAAATAATAATATTTGCCAACTTGGAGCCAATACTTGCCAATTAGCCGATTACTGAATATTTTCAATAATCTGCTAATTCTTCTAATGAAGCAAAAGAAGAAATCACATATTGACTATCCCGATCCGTAACGAGGCACACGGATAAATCTGAATGACTATAGTGCCCAGACAGTATTGGTAGGAACTAGGCAGGGCAATCCTAGGGCAATCAACTCTTCCTGTGGGAAGCAGGTCCCGTCATCGGTAAGGTTTAGTCGACCCCACATCATTTCTGCACATACCCGGGTGGTGAGAACCAACCAGCAGGACGAAAGCTTCTCCATATATCTGAGATGCCCTCAAGGGATAAAACAAAAAATGAAAGAAATACAGAAGCATAAAATAATAGCAAGCATCTTGTAATATATTAGGAGCAAGGACTAAACGTTTTACAGTTTCAGTATTCGGAATACATTTCTACACAATTCATAATTCTTTAACAAAACATATTGAACAGAATATCAGAATAATTAGGCAGTGCATGCAATAAGGTTTTCGAACTTAAATTGTTATAAAAATTTATATAAATTGGCTTATTAATGTTTTAATTTTTCCACTTTAAAATTTATTTCGATACCGTTAAATTAAATGGATGCAATTTTTTGGGTCTTATGAATCCAACCATCCATCTGTCTACTAAATTATCTATTTTAAATGATGTTTATTTGAGAAACCTGTTTAGCTATGTTTAAATTAGAGATTCATATGCGGAATTTAACACAATTGAGAGAACGGGCAATGAAAAGTAATGTTTGTGTTTATTCTGAAGATTGATGTATTGGTTTCCCATTCTATTTATTGACATCTATTTCAATATTTCCGATGGAAACCAGTTGGTTGTAGAACTCCCTGCAAGTCGTATTTTCAGAATTATCCATCAGGAATGCACAATAATCAATTCAACAAAATTATTTTTCTATAAAAAAATCATGATATAACGTGACAACATATATTTCGTTCGAATTCATTTGAATAATTATCTGAAAAATATTTTACAATCGGCATCGTAAAAACTGTACATTCTCTAAATCTAGGCACCTGTTACTTTCTCAGGCACAAAGTATGGAGAAAGTATTGTAATTGTCAAAAAAAAAAAAAAAAAAAAATTCAACTTGGAGATTTCGACGAATCTGCACTTTTAAAACCTCCCGAATTCCGGAAAATGTGCGTCTGTTTGTGTATCTATCTGTGTCAAAGATAACTAAAAAACGTTTTGATCTAGGTGCATGAAATTAAGTATATGAACTTTATACCAATTCGTTGATCTCAGTCAAATTTTGAACAAACTCCTGTCTGTCTGGCTGTTTGAATTTAACATAATACAATAATTTCAAAACGAATAGAGCTAGATAAAATTCGATACATGGAATTCACATTTATATTCCGGACAATTATCAAATTTTATGCCAAATCCAACAAGCAATTGACCATCTGACCGTGACTTAAATATTGTTACAAACCTGCAATTCGGCTTCCCAGCATAGTTTGTTCCATCAATAGAAAGAAAGTTTTACAGTCATCTGAATAGGACTAGCGCGTCGGAGGTCCCAGAGCTTGGCGACAAACTTGGCGACCATTTGGCGACTTGGCGACGAATTTGGCGACTTTGGCGCCAAAATAGATAATACCCGAAACTTCGAGAATTTTCCCGATCCGTCCAGTAGGAACCGAGATACGCCTCGAACGTTCCTGATTGGTTGAGAGGCTTCTAGCCCCGCCTCCTGAGACCTATAAAAGGAAGCGGCCGCCGCTGCCAGAGGTAGACGACGGAGTAGTCCGAAGACGTAGTGGAAAAGCCAGTAGTCAAGAGTGGACGGAGTGGTCGAGGAAGAGTAAGCGGAATCGACGGAGCGAAGTCAGTAATCCGAGCCAAAGTCGGAGAAGTAGAAGACGGAAGAGTCGAAAGCGACTGAGGCAAGCTAGTGCGCTACTGTCTGCAGTAGATTCTGGTTGTATGCTGCTGTTGTATGATACACGTCTCGGGTGAAGATAATCGTCTTCTGTGCTGTATATAGTTGTCGCTTTTGTGCTGTCCTGTGTGTCTTCGTGTAAATAAACGTCGTTGTTTTTATTCTACTTCTGCCTGCTGATTGAGCGTTTTACACACCATATCACTTCCACTATCCAAACGTACCCCGGTAAAGAAAATTTCGCAACAATATATTAAATCGGGCATGTAATTTTGTGACTGAAAGTGTGACTTTGTGTCACATTTTTGTTCCATTCGACTGAGAAAAATGAGTCTAAAACATAAATTTGGTTTCTTGATATTATTAACCGCATTCCAGGGATTCATCGCCAAGGATGACACGATTAATTTAGTCAAAATGCTAAATTCAAGACAATACTTCACAACTTTTGTACACCATTACTATGCAAGTCATTCTCTGACATAACATCTTTATTAGAGTATATGTAAGAAAATTTTTTGGGAAAAAACTCGCTCTAATTTCCCACTATAACTGATCAATTTGCGATAACAACTCTAAGAAATACTTCATTCACATAAATGTAAATCGACTTCATGATTCAATGTTTACCTGATTTTCCATCAAACAAGCTTTAAGTAATACTCCATTAGCCGTACAGTAAGTAATCCATACATTTCCATTAGTCTGCCGAAATTAGCTTCTATATTTCGTATGGGATTCAGATGAATCTTTTAAAATTAGCATCCCTAATATGAATTCATCTATTTAAGCCGAGGCCGACTAAGAATTATAACTCTAAACATCAAGTTCAATTACGGGATAGCGGAAATGTTTGTCTTAATATTAATCTTCCACGTGACTAAAGGGTGAATTATGGTTTAAAGTAAAACTTTTCAATACATATATTTGTTAGTTAATCCAGTTAATTTGCAATCTACAAATAGTTCAGAAGGTACTTAGATCGCAAAACGTATTTTATATTGCGCCGATATCATTTGTGGATAAATAGTGAAAGCGCAACAATCAAAGTAAAATTAACTGCAAAAAAGTAGTGTATATCAATATTCTTATTTGAAATATTTGTTTGTTAGAAATGCTTTACTAAATAAGAGAAAAAATGAAATTTTTAATTCATATAATCATAGGATATATAAAACGATTTGGAAATAAATATAATACAAGCAAATTTTAGTATACACTTTTATAAGTTTATAAAAAGAACAGTATTTTATATATTTTTTTAAAATTTTTAGACATTAATTAATAACTCTCTATCATAAATATTATAATATATTGAAATATTTTTTTAATTTAATGCACGACAGTTCATTTATTTGAAAACACAATGTGACAATCTAAATCAATTCACAGATAAAATTTTTGTAACGGTTAAAACTTAGTACTATATATGGGCAAAACTTTAAAAATTACTGCAGATGGCAAACTCATTAAAAAATACTAATTGTTAAAGATATGAATAAGAAAAAAAAATTTAGAAAAGGCTTATTTATTTCGAACTGCAAAAAATGATATATATAATTCCATTTTTCAAGCTTTTCTTTTTTTGAAATTGCTATTTTATTTATACAATTAAATTTTAAATCTCTCTGGTATGTATGCTTTAAAAGAAGGTCAAACCCATCAACAATTATCACTAACCTCAGTCTAAAAGTCGTGATCTTTTTGAATATATAAAAACACTTAAAAATTATATAATCAGAATGTTATAAACTTAAAATATGTTTGATGAAAAAAGCATTATCCCAATTTTCCAGATTCGACCAGTAAAAAGCTTAGAATGTGGTCGAACTAGAACAACAGCCACTTTTAGAAATAATAACTCTCTATGAAACTCTAATCATAACCTTAACCGGCTACTTCGACCCGTCCTTAGAATTGAATACAAGAATTCTTACACAAGAATTGAACAGACCGTCCCGACAGCAACATTGGCGGAAATTGTGGTCGAGCCCAAAGGGCCATCACTGGCCACGCTGCAATTTTCCTATGGGAAGCACATCCCGTCATCGATAGAAAGTAGCTGACCCTCACTTGGATGGTGAGAACCAACCACCATACCGGAAGCTTATCATCTACTTTTTTGAGGTGCCCACAGATTGGAGTAAATTCAAATCTTAAAGAAAACAAATCTTAAACTGGGTATAGAATATCAAAAATAAGACGGCCACATCCAAAATTTCCTCTAAAGTCAATCAGTAATATATATTCCCAAATAAGAATAGAATTTTATTAACAAAAACTGTAGCGTAGAAGCAATTTCAAAGACACTTTTTAATGATGTTCTAATGATTATCATGACCATGAAACTTGATCTAACGATGCATCATCAGCGAAAGTTTTGTAACAGAATATTCATTAATCTCATTTTTTTTTACTTAAGTGAATGTGTGTACTAGCTGAAGAATAATTTCAGAAAAGTATGATCAGGATTTAATCCATCCATTTGTGAAGCATGGTGGCAGTTCTTTCTTATTTCAGGGAGTGTATTATAGTTTTCATTTTTCTCGAAAACCGTGCTTGGTAATAACGACTTCAATATTTTAATGAACATTGTACTTAAACCTTTAGTACAAAATTTGGGACAGATCGATAAAAGTGTTTTGATTCTGTAATACAATTTTACCGAGCGATAATTATCCAAATATACAAACTAGATCTGGCAAGGCGTTCATTAAGAACATAAAGTGAAATCATATACTTCCATTGAACACTCTAGATCATTGATCTTACTATGAATGAATATTTGGGTTTTCTTTTTGTACATAAAAGGAAAGAGCAATGGGATATACATAGATTGGGTTTTTTCTAAATGGTCCAGGACCTGGTTCACGGGAAGTTATACTACATTATAAGAAGCGAAGGAAATCGACACTAAGTCACCCACATAAAGCAGAAGAGAAACTAATTATTTACATGCATATAAATAAAAGGAAAAAAGCACCTATAATAAATAAAATTGCGCCATCTGGTGTGGGAGAAACAAATTACTTTTTACCTAATGCACTTTTGGAAAAGAGAATCCAGTTCTTTCTGGGTATCCAGTTCTTTCTACGACATCTCCGTAGGACCTTTCAAGATCCCGATGAAAGGTTTAACAACCCTTTAAGAATATTTTGGTACTGTATAATTGAATTCCTCGATGGATTCAAACCACTATACAGGTCTGTAACAGTAGAGGTGTCTGTTAAGTCTTACCAGGAAATCATAATTTAGTGCAATGATGAAAAAAATATAAATGACATGTTTTTTGGCGGTTAAATTATTTGATCACTATTTCCAAAACTCTTCATTCCTTGCCAAAAGTCACCAAATTTGGTGCCTTTCTTTAAAATTTCTACAGATTTTAAGGCCTTATATCTCGGTAACTGGAAGACGAGGCCAAATAATTTATGCGTCACGGCATGGTTTCGTGGTTACTGATGTTTCAGGTACAGAGATAAATGGTTTCCTGGTAAGAGTTTAACTTTTTAAAATTCGTTCTCGGTGGTTCCATTATTTTGCAAATTTTCATAGGTGAATCCCTTATTTTGGAGTATTTATATAGATCAATATATTTCTTCATCATTATTCACTAATTAAAATTTTAAAAAGTAAACCATTAATGAATCATTCTTCTCCCTAAAAATATTAATTTATGACTCATTATAAGATAATGGTATATCAAAAGAAAAATTTACTTTCCATGTCGTCTAATGTAATGAAAAAACCTTTTCACAGAAAAAAAAGCATTCATATTTCCAACAGTTTGCAATTTCTAATTTCTAAACATAATTATAATTCAAGAAAATATTAATAACTACAATTCTGAAATTACTATGGTAACATATTATTTTGCTTCAAATTACTCAAAGCAAAATTGAATGAATACTTTAACCCCTAGAAACCCTACTTTCTTTTTTCTCCGATATCAAAATGTCTTACACAATTTTAAAAATATATATGTCATATTTTTTAACTTAGAAATTATTACTTTCTATTTTTCTTTAGAACAAAATTATATTTTACGCAATCTGTTACCAGAATACCATATCGACCTGGGTTTTGAAAAATGTCGTTGTAAAAAAGGAGTCAAGAATAAAATATCTCTATTAAACTCTTGAGGTTGATTTTTTTTTCTTTAAGTAAACGGAGATTCTTACAAACATCCTTTTATTGAAAGATCTTTTGAAGTTCTAACAATTAATATGTGCACTAAGATTCACTTCTATATAAATGATAGGGATGATTGATTTTTAAAATAAAAAATGGCGTAATAGATTTCAAAATATATAGGAATACAAGATTGAAAAGTGCTGTTTTGCTTTATCTGCTAGTTTTTCATGCATTCCTTTCCGACTTCTATTATTTCAAAACATTTGTACGAGTTATTTAAGAAGGTACACCTTTATTAATAGGGGACAAAAATACACAAATTCCAAACAAAAAAGAAAAATTATTCAAATGAGTGAAAATATTTTCTTATAATATGAAATAAAGTGCAACTCACGTCCGTTTTACTAAAAACATTAATCAAGTTCCTTCCTTGACGAAAACATATAAAAAAAATTGAATGAAATCTACGATTGCAAATTTCTGGAATTCGACCGATTTTGAGATGAAATAACAGCTATGATGTCATAGTTCTCCGCCAACTTTTTAAAAACGCATTTGCTGTCAAAGAAGCATATGTAATAGTGAAGCAATACTGTTAAAAGCAGGTCAACCTTTTAAAAATGCATCTGTTTTCAAAGAAATATCTATATTAATAATGCAATACTGGTAAAAGCAGGCTAAAAATATATTCGATTAAAATTTCTATTTATGCTTTATTTATTGCCTACGCGATTTCGAGCTTCAATATTCATTGCCTACTCGATTTCGAGCTTCAAAACCGCCTAACCAAAACAACATCATGTTCTAACATGATAATAATAGAAAAATATTTCCGAATAAAACATAAATTAGTAACAGGATACCGGACAGGACTCTCGTAATAACATGGAAATTTTATTAATGCAGAAGTTTTTGAGTAACGATTGAATAAATAATGGAATATGCAACTGAATAAATTTATGTTCCTGGTTCATTCACAATTTCTAACAACACATCACGCTTGTACTTGAAACCTTTCTCAACTATCTACCATTTCTAATTATGTTTATTTTCTTGATTCCGATCACGCGAACAGTTGCTGACAACATTTTGCTTATTGTTTTATTCTTTTGCTTCCCCTTTACATTAATGCACTTTTGTTTTCAAGTTATTTAAAATTAAACTGATTATTTAAAAGCAGTCAATATTGCTTTATTGCAAGACACTGAAAGTTCAGCAACAAAAATAAGTGTACGAATTTAACTAACCTACACGCTGGGTATATTAGACGTATTTTTATATGTGAGTTAGAAGGATGATTTTTTTTTTCCATTTTTAGGTGTCACAACATTTTGACAGACAACAAAACACAAAATTATAAAAAAAAAATTTAAATGTCCGGATAAATTATAGGCTATATCTCTGTTGCTGGTCTATATTTAAAATAATTTACTAAACTAATGCACCATTTCGATTTATTTTCATATGTCGAAACTTAAATTGTTCACTTTGTCTTTCATAATATTTTTCGCTGCAAAAGTAACGAAAGTTAAAAAAAAAGAAAGAAAATTTTGAATTGTTTTGAAAGTAAATATCAAATTACATTAAATAAGAAAATTTTGGAAAATGAAATAAGAAACATGTAAAATGATCTTTTTTTTCAAAAATGCTTCCTTTCTTCGATAGAATTAGATTGGGTTCATTGCGAAATATTTTAGAAGTAAAATTTCACGGAAAGATATTTTGATGCATCCATATTTAGAAATTCCAAAAATAAGATTTAGTTTAAATAGATTTCAAAGCATACTTATAAACTTTTGAGAAGATAAAATAAAATATTAAATTTTCTATTTTAAATTGGCACAGACATAACTTGGAGAGAAAAAGTGTGCGTATTGAAGGGTTTCTTAATTAGAATTTTAATCATATTTCAGGTAAATTAAAAACAAATTTCGATTATTCAAGATTTTGGCTATTTTTGAACAAACGCCGTTGAAAATATTGTTACACAAAAGAAATTTCTACATCAAGAAAAAAATTCTTTGAATGATATAAATTTAATTGACAGGCAAATTTTTTCTCAATAGTTTAAATTTTTTTTAAATATTTTTAATAATACATTTCATTATTGAATTAAAGTTCAAACTGTTTTCATTGGCTCATTGCTATACTTAAGCGTGTGAATTCCTTCCATCGTTGAAAGCTAAGCAAGATGGATTCTAATTAACATTTGAGTAGATTGCATCAAAGATAAAATAATATCACGATAGTTAAAAGATAGAATAACTTGATGGTTACGTTTACAATAGCAATATGATATTATTGGAACTCGACTTTATTAGAATGGTTCATACACACAATGAATAGAATAGATGTGAAAGTATTAAAATAATGTGAATTTAATTATTTCCATTATTTAATACTTAAACATACACATTTTATGGGATCATGAGCCTTATATTTATACTTAAGGTATTTAATTGAAAGTAAACTGAGCCAATACTCCTAGAAAACTTGTCCTCGAAGGCGGCTAATTCTTAATATAACTGCCATAATGAATGAAAATGGCAGAAATGAAAATAGAGACGAAAATCGCAGAAATTAATACTAACAGGTTGTTCTAAAATTAAAATCTTTAAAATTAAATATTTCCTTATTATGCTAGGAATAGCCTCGTTAATTACAGATTTGACCTTAAAATATAATACTAATCTTTTTAATATCACTTTGATGCAAAAAAAATATTTAGTTTTAAATTTTTATTGTAATTGAATCACACATTTATCCTAATAATAGATTAGTTTTATTTACGTAAGTATATTTTTTCTCCGATACTCGTACTTATTTTTCCTTTTATATATCTCATTTGCAAAAATTTAGAAACGATATACATCGAATAAAAAGCCACAGAAAATTCTTTTTATTAATAATGATTATATCTTTTTCTATAGGCATTTTTTTCACTTTGTAAAAAATAGTTAATAATAGAACATCTTTCAATATCTTAACGCGGTCTTGCAAACTCATTTTATCCCGGTTATTAACTGAAACATTTGTTTTCTTTTGTCATATTTCTCATCTTAAACAAAGAAAAAGAAAAAAAAATTAAGATTTTTTTTTCTTTTGATACATTTTTTTTCGAATGTGTTAAAAAACTGTTCCGCAAGTTAATTAAATCATAATTTTTTTTTGTAGTTTCTTCATGAAATTTGTTTTTCTTTTGAAGTGGCACAAATTAAATTGCCTGTTGATTTTCTTCCTATTAAATATATTGACATAAATATTGTTTTAGCAGAAATTTTGATTTGAAACTTTCCCTTTAATTACAGTGGGGAACAAAATTATTTATTGTAAACGATGCTTCATGCAAAAATTTTAATGATTTTTTTTTGAAAAATTATAAAAATATTTTAGAATAAAACAATAAGAATGAGGAAAAAATAGTTCATTTACTTTTTTACAGATATCTCCCAAAATATCTCTTGAATGCAACCTATAATATATCATCTAATCAAAAATTAATAAAATGAAATAACACATTTATTTGTTATAGTGTGTAGAAAATAAATAATAAAACATTAATGTACGTATTTAATTATTTTCTACTTTTTAGTCTGGAACTTTTAAATTATTATTTTATTATGGCATCTTGAAATCAAATATATCACAAATTTACTATCTAATTTGTGTATGGAGTTTCTCATAGATTAAAAAAATTTTAATTAAATTAACTGATTAAAATTAATTATGTTTTGAACATTTTAAAATACAGAGAACACATAAGTTGGAAATATTAAAACTATAAAACGTTAAAAAGTGAATGAAAAAAAAAATCACAAAATTCTATTTTTAGAAACTTTTAGCAATAAAAAAATGTGGTAACCACATTATTATGAAAGAGCGGTAATCGTGTAATATTTAACTGATACATATATGTGAATATTATTGAAGATATATAATAAATGAATATAAAGAATGTACGCGTGTATGCATATTACTGAATTTTAAGACGTATTTGTCGTATTTGGGCACCAATTACCTCTTCGAACTTAATAATTGTTATTCTATAAATTATTTAGTGAACAAATTAACTTCATCAGTTCATAACTAGCTTCCTCCGTCAACTATTTTAAAACTTCGAATTTGAATAGATATACAACTCTTACATCTTCCGAAGCTAAAATTATAGTTTACTTTCAGGATGACTCTCAATGGTTCATGCATAACCTAAATATTGTTGCAAAAATTTCCTGGTAGGCGTGTGGTGAAAGAAATCCGTCATATTATATAATGAGAAAACACTTTATTCTACAAGGGGTGATCCAAAAAAAAATTTACAAGGCAAAGGAAAAATGCTTTATTAACAATAGACATAGTGGCAATAATTTATCTACATAATCGCCAAGCCTGTTGAGACATTTATCACACCACTGGCCCAATTTGTTTAACCCAACTAGGTAATAATCAGGTCCCTGGCTATGAGCCAGTTCTCGGCACCTTCTGAACATCACCGTCTGATATGAACCTTGTTTCGGATAAGTGTTTGTTCAATGCCAGGAAAAAAAATAGTCACTGTATGGGACGGAGCTCCAGACATCCCACCTAAATGTTTCCAACAATCGTTGAGTCTGGCGAGCTGCATGGGGCCGGGCATTGTCATGCAGAAGAAAGACACCTTTCGTCAGCAATCCAGGACGTTTGCGTCGGATGGCTTCACGAAGTCTTGTTAAGGTGCCACAATAACAGTTGACATCAATGCGAGACCACTTCTCTAGACGTCTTGTCATTACTGTCGCTGTTTCAGGTCTCAGTACTAACACAATCTGTTCGAACTACCAGTCTAAGACAACTAGAGCCATCTGTCTCCATTCTGGGTAACAATATCTCTATCCACTATTTCTATGTTCCAAATACTGCTGCTTGTAAACTTGTTTGGATCTCCCCTCGTACAATAAATACGAAGTTAAAAAAATAAATATACAGTCAAAAAACATACAAAGAATAGTACCTGTAAAGACCAACATCTTAAGCAGACAAGAAGGCGCTTATTAAAAAATAGCACAACACAGCAATGCTAAGAGCCAGACAAGGAATAGAATTCTATATGATCAGCAGTCCAAGTTAACATAATTAAGGAGAATTGCTGGTCTGTTGTTGTTTCTGTTTCTAATGGCCCTTTCATAGACAAGCCAGCTGACAGAGTCAGCGATTTTAAATTAAGAGAGCGTCTTTTGTTTTAGTAGAACCAACTATGTCCAAGAGTACGTCTTAGCTACTCACGCATCACATTCGCTTACACAATCCCTTTTTACAGGGGGGGGGGCACATTCAGCCTCCTTACGATAGAAAAGATGAAGAACAACCATGCCCAAACTGGGACTTGAATCCGGGAAACCCAGATCACAGGGAAGATGCGCTATCCCTATGTCAGGAAGCCGGCAGAATTGCTGGTATTCCTGTGCTGATTGTTGATTGATTCTTCCTGTGAGTATATTTTCTTTTTTTCCTCATCCCAACAGAATATGGAATTTTCTAGAAGAACTTTCTGATCTCAGCTGCCAACTGCATATCGCCTGATTTTTATATTTCCCAAAATCTGCATTTTTGTCATCAGATGATCGAGAAATGGTCTGAATTATTATTTTGAAAAACTTGAGAATATGCAAGAAAACCAAAAGCATTGAATGAAGGGAGAAATGAAAGAGCAACAACTGTGATAGTTAGAATAAAAACATGCACATTAAACTGAATGCATTATAGTATTTACTTATCTATACGTATTGAAAATTCTTATATTTAATCACTATATCTATCTTTACATTTTTGAATATATGAAAACTAATGATCTATAGATACGCCATCAAAGATCGCCTGTGAACCTTCCATTCACAAAGCTACAAATTATAACTATTATTAACATATCGTCAAAGAGACTTGAAATTTATAAAAATGAATCAGAACTTCATTTTGAAAATCTCTGTAAGAACAAAAATAAATCATTTTTCAATATTATGATAGCATAATGTTTGAACATAATGTAAGAAAATGACAATCAGAAATATAGCTTCATTCAACTCAAGTGACGTGTTGTCAAATAACGCATGTTAAGTTGCTCCTAATTATAGATTCGTGTGTTTCTAATGAGCCCTGGTTTAAGTTTTGGGATTACCATTATAAAGGAATTAGGGAGAAGAGATATATGAAAGAATATAAACGAGGCTTAGATGCAGCCATGTTTAATAAATAGCAGGTATTATGATACGGCAAAATATTCAAATGTAAAGGAATCATTATATGAGTAATGAAATGTTATGCGGCAATAGAAACGGAAAGGATATCCAATTTAATAGGACTTCTTTTGGCATTTCAAAGAGTCGTTAAAAGTATCGAAAAATTGATAGGGAGGATAAGTGCTTTTTAATGTTATCGAAACTTTTGCTGCCATGTATGCTTCCACAAACCCATAAAACGAATAAATATTCTTTACTGCTAGCGAAACTTCTCTTTCCAAAATTGTGAAAGTGGATAAAATAGTATTTGAAATAAGTCGGAAATACCTCACTTTGAAGAAGAAGTTTCTATAATTGTATTCAAGTTTTAGCTAAAAAGGAGAAATTTTTAACTTGTATATTTTCTATGCAGTAGCAGTTAAATTATTTGTTATTCGTATTGTTTCAGCTGTTATTCCATAACACTTTCATAACAAGATGTTTTTAGTGACAAGTTTGTTTGCCAAAATATACATTGCATTTAATTCCAGTTTAATCTCTGGTACATAAATTTTATGTTCATGAAGTTTTTTTTATTCGATTCAGATATTAGTGCAGCGCCATCAATTGATGAAACACACAGCTAATTTTTTATTTCACTTCTTCATAAATCGTATCACTTGTAATATGTCAGTGAAATTATGTTTTGCTGGGAACCATAGGGCAGGATTTATAGCATATTGAATAGACAAATACGATTGCAGATTAAATCAAGCTGTTATTATTTTTAACTAAATTTTCATTTTCCTCAGCTTCAGAAGAATGCAAATCCATTTTCATAAGAATCCACTAAGTATCATCTTTCGGGCAGATTACTCGGAAAAATTTTAAACTTGTAGAACATTTTTAGATTTTAAAAAAATTCTGTGTGAAAAAAATAATTCATATAACTCTATTTTCTTCTATGAATCATGGATTTAGAATTTTTTATAATGGATTTGAATATTATTATTATAAATCACCCAAATGATTTGCCTCGAAAAGAAAGGGAAAAAAGAAGGCAATTAATAAGGATTGCATACATTTGGGAAATAGCAATCTAATAAATATAAATACTAATTTCATACTGTAAGAACACAATAGCAATTTCTTTCATAATAATATTACTTTTAGAAGGCTTTTATGTACATTAATAAAACTTTAACATCGCTTAACTTTATTAAATAGAACGAAGTTATTTGATAATTTGCTTGCTAAATTTCTTTGAAATTATGTTGGTTTTAATCAGTAGATTTAGTTTATTAATGAGTTCTCTCATAGATTTCAAAAACATTTTCAAAGGTAAGGAACAACTAGGAGTCTGAAGTGAAACCTATGAAGTTAAAAAAAACTGCATATGAATATACTATTCATTCTGGGATTCGAAACCCTTCCGTGCATGCTTAAGGAAGCCTTTATTTCGTCAAAAAAGGGATGAGAAGAAAGATTAAAGGAGGAGACACTTACATTTAGCTACATGATGAGCTAAGATTATTCATAGAGGTAGGAGGAGTAATAATCGGTCATCTTTCTGCACACCATTCCTTAGCAAAGTATAATCTTCAGAAAGTATTAATCTTGGGACCTGAAAATAACAAAATAACAACAAAAGTAGATACTTAAATAAAAAATATATACTTTTAATTTTTGTGACACATATTTTTTATGCAGATATAAATTATTGTTACAACTGTCGGTACATTGAATTCTTTATGAATTCCTCATTCTTCTTCTATTTTTGAAGAATATTCTATTTCCTAACAAGAATGTATGTTTTGAATCTGTGTTTACGAATATTTCTCCCAGCGCTGCTAGAAAAACACAACAGCAGTTCTTCCACCAATGCTTTTCAGCAAAGCATTCTTATATATAGCATTATTTTTTTCGTTATGTTTTTTGAAACAGGAAATCAAACCAAACAATTACTCAGCAAAAGTGGGAGCTCCAACCGTTAGTCTTTCTTCAAGTTCAACATCAAAATAACTTTTTTTTTCCCCTCGCAGTTCTGAGCACTGAGTTAAAAAATATCGCATTTCATAAGACTAAAATTTCTTCCTCTCAAGATCAGCATTTCTGAATTACAATTTCTTTAGGGATTTCTTTCAATAAATAGTTCCTTCAGATTACAATTGTTTAGTTACATTCTGAATGGTCCTATACATGTCATAAATAGATTTTTTCGTAGAGCTTCCAAAATTAAAATAAATCGGAAAGAATTTTATTTTTTTACAGAAACTCCATTCTATTGTGACCGCCTCCCAGGTCGCTCTCA
Source organism: Argiope aurantia (assembly GCA_026543865.1). Lineage (NCBI taxonomy): Eukaryota > Metazoa > Arthropoda > Arachnida > Araneae > Araneidae > Argiope > Argiope aurantia. The sequence goes on along the minus strand of JAPMOR010102612.1, from coordinate 19,386 downwards.
AGGATTTTCATTTGGGGGAGCATAAAATATCTTTAAAGCAACTTGCAAATGTGCTTAATAAGTAAATATCTGGAAAACCAAGCTTCGTTGGGCAGTTTTTTTTGAGAAGATATTTACATAGTGATTACAAATAACTATTTTCAATCTTACTTACAAGTGAACTGGTGATTTAAATAAAAAGAGTATCATGAATGCACTCAGTTTGACATATTATTTGAAACAATCTACTATATCACAATATTACATTTTACAATTGATCTATCATTATTTATATTGATCACTTAGTTTCACCATAGTAAAACTAAGTGAACTTTCACTTAGTTTTACTATGGTGAAATCGGGTACGAGATGGCGCTATATAACATTGGTAGCATGAGAGCAAATAGAAAAAGACTCTAATAGTTAGTTATAAAAAAAGTTTGTATGTGTGTGTGTGTACGCGCGCACGCGCATAAAATCGAGTGTTTTTATAAAAGACACCTATATATATAAACTTAAAAGGCAAACATATTAAATACTAGTCGCCTTTGGCGACCACCCGCATAATGTTCGTTAAAATTTTAATAATTAAATATTTTATGCATTTCCTACTTTAATAGTTTTTTCATCAAAATATTTTGAAACTTCAAATTTTGATAGTCATATAATTCACTCATAATATTATAAAGGCCTTCAGTCATAACGTAATATGTATCTCTCTAATTTTCTGTTAGCTCCCGTAGAATTTATGCTTTAAATTAAAGTGGAAGGAATTAATCTGTAATTAATATAATAATATTTTTTTACTGAAACGAAGCATTTTTTTATATGATTACTGATAGCAGAGTCACTGAGCGTTTAAAATTTATGGGCACTGAATAATATATTTCTTAATTTGTGTAATATCTCAAGAATTTGTCAACAAAATTTTCTCAAATTCATCATGAACAGATCGATTAATTAACAATGTTGAATTTTAAATGCATCAAACACTAAGAAAATAAAATGAATCTTTTAAAATAATCGGTCGAAAACAGGTTAAAAAAAAACTACTTAAAAAACGATGTACTAAAAACTATAAGCATATACACAAAATATATAACTAACATAAATATAATTTAATTACAAAAGCATGCAACTAACCTAAAAATAATTTAAATCAAGAATCATCCGTTGATAATATTGTCAACAATCTGAAGACAATTCGCATGCGTGAATTTTCAACACCATTTACGGTAAAGGAAATGCGTGAATTTTTCTATGCCAGTTGGGGTAACACTATGCAGATTAGACAATTTTAATTTCCTTTATTCTGTGTTACTTTAATTCAAAAGTACTTCAGAATGAATCTGAAAGATCATTTAATTAACAATGTTTAATTTTAAATGCATAAAATATTAAAAAAATAAACAGAATCGTTTGAAATAATCAGCCGATAAATGTTAACCCTAGCTTCATTACTGTTGGGAAAACAACTGAAGCCTTACTCATTTGGCGGTGAGGAAAATGGAAGAAGTTTTGGCGGGAAAGTTAGTTTTTAATTAATAATTAAAATTCTAATTAAAAATTCAAAAAAGGGACCCCAGGTGCACATTCCCGAGCTCTAAGGATTACATGTACCAAATTTGGTAGCTGTAGGTCAAATGACCTGGCCTGTAGAGCGCCAAAACACCCCCACCCCCACACACACATACATTGAGCTTTATATAAGTATTAGCCGCCTTTGGCGACCAGCCGGTTCGCCAGTATTACCGCTCACTACAATTTTCAATTAAATATTTTAAGTAACGGGTCTCTTAATAGATTCTCAAACAAAATATTTTTAATCTTCCAATTTTGATAGTCATACCAAACTTATACTTTTGTTTAGATCGTTTCGTTCAATTTACTATACATATTTTGCTAATTTGTTGTCATTTCCGGTAAAAATTCAACTTTAATTTAAAGTGGAAATGATGAAATTGCAATTAATATAAAGATATTTTTAAATAAAACCAAGCGTTTTATTTTATTTATCATCTTTATTTTTATTTATTTATTATTATTATTACTGAATATGAGTATTGCAAACAGAATCGCTCGGTATTTAAGTCTTATGTGAATTACAAAATATTTTTCATAATTTATGTAATATCTAAAACAATAATTCAACAAAAATTTCTCAGATTCAGCATAAAATTCAGTTTTTAGTTTTGCTTTCAAAAGGATTGAAATGAAATCAATGATAAAATTTTGTTCCGGCCTATAAATATATTTCAAAAATTATGAAGTCTAAATTTAATGCAGTAAGGTATCATATTCTGAGAAATATTCTGGACACAAGAAATTTTAAATAAATGAATGAATGTTTCTGTTTTCCGCGATCAACTAAGACTTATTTATGAAGTTTTGAATGTTAAAAATTTAGAAAAACTCAACATTTTCATAATCTTAGGCCATTTAATCTTGAGAAACCTGCGCGCTGATTGGCGTATTTTCTTTGATACGATCGATGGAAAATCTAAAATTATACTTTTTTTATTGAATAGTGATATTCAAATTTTCATAAATCAGTCAGTTTAAGCGATTGATTTAGTTGATTGGAAATTAACTCTTTTTATTTAAAATATTAGTGTTTCAAGAACATTTTGTTAATCGTGATTTCCACAGCAGAAGCTTAATGTAAAAAAAAAATGCGTTATTTATTAGAGCATTTATTAAATCAAGTTACATAAAATATAATCATTTTCCATTTAGACCATTTTAGCAGATCTGTGACTTACTAAAGGTTTATAAATCAGCTGTGTGGCCCTGATTTGAATGGATATTATGTTCATATTAAACAAAACTTGCCTTAAAATATAACTGATTTATTGGATTAATAATATAGAGGGTGCAAAAGATCATAAAATAATTTTTCTTGAATTTATTTTTTAGAAAAATTAATATTTTATATATGTTTCCTTTCCCACAGACACGTGCCAAAAATTATATTTTTGCAGATTTTATTTCTAAAAAGATTTAATTTATTTTTAGTTGGAGCTTTAATCAATGTTATGGCAACACTTTGAAAAAAGCTGATTTTTTTTCCATGAATACGAAACGTACTCGAGCAGCTTAAATTTTATTTTTATTTTGTACGAAAAAAAATTGTTGAAAAATATATTTAAAATATTTATTTAAAAATTCATTAAAAATAGAAATTTAATTTTAAGATTAAATCATTGGTATCATTTAAAAGATAAATTTTTGATCTTTAATTTCATATGAAAATCTTTTTTGTGCGGTAATATTTTCGGAAGTTATAGTAGAAACACGTCAAAATTTCGCTTAATTTTTAAATAAATAAAATTTTAATTAAAAATTCGAAAAAATAACCCCCACATTTCCGCCCTCCAAGGTACACACGTGCTAAATTTGATAGCTGTAGGTTGAATGGTCTGGCCTGTAGAGCGCCAACACACACCATATTGAGTTTTATTATAAGTACTACAGAGAACAAACATATCAAAAGTAAATATAACATTTCAATAGTTGCCAAAAACAAAAGAGGGAAAAATGCAATTAATAAGCAGACGATATTTAGACAAGTACAGATATTTAGACTGGAAAATGAAATTATCTGAAATTAACTACACGCGCAGACAATATTTACAAAAGTAAAAATATTCAAACCTAAAAAGGAAAATATATGAGTTATTCCATCAATAAATCCCATACGTTTGTTTATATCTTCATTATTTTATGAGTCATTAAATATAAAAATGGGTGCGGGACTAAATAAACACCCTGTATAGAGAGTGTAAAAGATCATAAAATAATTTTTCTTGAATTTATTTTTTAGAAAAAATAATATTTCATATTTGTTTCATTTCCTACAGACACGTGCCGAAAACTATATTTTTGCAGATTTCATTTCCAAAAAGATTTAATTTATTTTTAATTCTAGCTTTAATCAATGTGATGGCAACACTTTGTGAAAAGCTTATTTTTTCTCATAAATGCGAAACGTGCGTAATTTTAATTTTTATTTTTTACGAAAAAATTATTGAAAAACATATTTAAAATATTTATTTAAAAATTCATTAAAAATAGAAATTTAATTTTAAGATTAAAACATTAGTATCACATTAGTATAGTAAAGATAGTAAAGTATTAGTATAGTAAAGATAAACATTAGTATAGTAAAGATAGTAAAGTATTAGTATAGTAAAGATAAACATTAGTATAGTAAAGATAAATTTTTGATCTTTAACTTCATGTAAAAATCTTTTTTGTTCGATTATATTTTCGGAAGTTGTGGGAGAAACACGCCAAAATTTCGCTTAATTTTTAAATAAATAAAATTCTAATTAAAAATTCGAAAAAATACCCCCCAGGTGCACATTCCCGACCTCCAAGGTATACACGTGCCAAATTTGGTAGCTGTAGGTTGAATGGTCTGACCTGTGGAGCGCCAACATACACACACATTGAGCTTTATTATAAGTATATATATAGATTGATAGATAAATGCATAACTGAAAAATAAAGCAACGTGCCTTCTTTCAACAGAGGACACGCATCATTCTTCAAAACCTTTGAAGGTAGATGAATGAAATTTGGTAAATAATTTTTCAATCAAATTTTTAGATTTCCCTGAAAATTTGAAAGAAATACATTCTCACGAAATAGATCTTTCTGGCTACCTGAAATAAATGAATATGATAATAAATTCCATGGATCGCTTAAATAATTCAGTGCAATTTTGAAAAATCATTATTAGTTTGAAAATTAAATTTTTTTGTAATTAAAAATTTTAAGAAAATCATTGTCCGTTTTCCCCTTTCACTAAATAAGAGCAGCTCTATTCATTACTTTTAAACATAATAAGCTTTAAATCAAAGTATTGTAATCTAAACCTTTCGGTGTAAAAAATTAATGAAATTATTTCAAAGAAGGGATTGGCGTTTTCCATTTTGAATTAGTGCACTAATATATTAATTATGCAGTGTAATCTCAAAAAAATGGATGTTAAATTTAAAACAAAGAATACAGTTCATCATCTAACTAACCTCTTCAAGTATGAAATAGGGATTAATTACTACCAGATCTTCGAATGACGATAATTACGATTCCGCGAGTTTTCCTAACATACATTTTAATTGTTTTTGTTGCTTCTAATGGCACTTGCCATGAACAAGCTCACTGACGAAGTCAGCGATTTTAAGCCGAAAGTGAGTCTCTTGTTTTTATTAGCGCCAACTAGGGCCAAGTGTACGTCTTAGCTACTCACGCATCACATTCTCTTGCACAGCCCCTTTTTACATATATCTCAAAGATAGAACAGATGAAGAGCAAGCATGCCCGAACTGGGACTAGAATCCAGGACGCCCATATCACGGGGAAGACACGTTAGAACAAGGCTAAATTTTTTTATTGTAAAAAATGTCATCTCTTTGGTATTTGAATTCTCTTAACACAGTTGAAAATAGGCTGGTCTGACCAGTTTTAGTGTGATGGCTTTTAATGAAGCCTCATGAGATAAGACAAAGATAAGTGCTTTTTTAAGCATCTGGAAAACCTTAACACAATTCAACAGACACCTATTAGGTAAAAGCATTTTAAGTACATTTAATTTCTCTTCAATACCATTTAGAAAATGAAAATCACATTATGTTAGAATGAATAAAAAGCTCTTCATTTAGGAAAAATGTATATATCAAGTATAAATTAAGTATATGAAAGCGGACGTGATTACAAACATCAACACACAAAAGGCAATATGAAAACTAATGCTAAAACATAAAATGCAGAAACGTTAGTTTTCAACACAGATAGAATGACTGCTGATATCAGATAATTTTAAATGTTGAACAAAATAAAGCAAAAGAATGATTTTATGATGATATCCTACAACATGAATTGAAAATATCTTTCATACTAGTATTTCTTATCTCAAGAATGTCTGGGAGAAGGGGGGGACTTCTTGAATAATTGGAACTCGAACGCAATTTAGAATGTTTATATCTCTCTATGAGTGTGTATTTTATTCTTATCCACAAGAAATTGGGTCCGCCATGAATTGAACTATATCTTTACATTTATTTTCGCTATATGGAGGAATAGTAATAGTGAGCTATAGTGGAAGAGATTACTTAAAGACGACAGAGAGAAGTACTAATAAGACTTGGATTTTATGCAAGGAAATGCACTATGAAGGCAACATGGGATAACTGTGCATATATTAGGTGTGTGAGAGGGGTCCACAGATTGGTAGTTTGCATCTGAGTCAGCGTCGGCTCACGAGGACTTTGAATTCAAAATGCAAAAATGATGGTAAGCGATCTATGTATTATTTAAACCTAAAAAATTGCTTAAAACATTAAAATGAATCAATAAAGACAAAATAATTTTAGTATAAAACACTTGCAGCAAATCCATTATTAGAAAATACAAATTATGTCAATTCATGAAAATTATAAAGCACTTTGGATTTTTATCTGGAGCTCATTGTATTTCTCACCTTTTATTATTTATTATTCCTAGCCTTTTATGTATGCATTTATACGATGTTTATGATCATTTTTAAAACTCGATTTTATATTTAAAATAACTTTGTATTTTTACCCTCTCATTCCTACAATCATTTAGTTCAAGTACCTCAGACTACTGGAATGCCCTAACTTCTCTTTCAAAGATTTAGAGCACCCCCCTCCCCCTCGAAAAAAAGATATCAATGACATCCCATATTATTAAGGGGCTGTTATACAAAAGAGATCTTGCTTGACTGAAAACTTTTAAACAATTATATGCTCAGACATCCTTTGAATTTCTTAAAAAAACTTCCTACTCACTACCATCTGAATCCATCTGGAAGAGCGTCTCAAATGAACAAAGCAAACGCCACAAGTATTCACTCGATCACATCTAACAAAAGAGAGAGGAATTTGTCATTGATATCCAGGTGATATATGAATTAATGAAAGATCGTGAGTGGCTTTTCCACATTCATAGAATTTATGCTTGCAATGTTATCTTTTGAATACTATTACATGCTGCTTTCTATCCAAAACTCAAAACCCCACAATGAGAAGATAATTTGCTCATACCTCCAATATCTTAACATTGATTCAATTTTTCACGTTTTGCTGGCAACGTATCAGCTTTTCTTTTCAAATTTGCAGATTCTCGCTCGGTATTTCTTTAAATTTTTCCCCGTCTTGTACCGTATATTACCTATTACTATTTAAAAAAAGCAATATAGTTTTAACCAGTGTATTGTGTATTCAGATGATTGCTAGCCGGGAGACGAAAAATGCCCGTTACTCGAAAAAAGGCAAACAAACCGGAAAACTATCCATTAGTGTTGCCACAAACGATGTGTCTTAAAACAGAATTAACAAATAATATTGTTTTAAACTCATTTGCTGTTAATTTGGCATTAATTAAAGCTTTATTTTTTCTTTTTGTATTTCACTGCCAAATGCAATATAAATACTTACTACTACGTAATAATAACTTTCATTACATATTTAAACAATACTGGCAAAACAAACCTCAAATGTCATGTGACATTTGACTCGCTAGCTGCCATTCAAAAGCAAATAAAACGCAATATTTGCATGACAACTGTCATATAATAAATAGATAGGTATATGAAATACTGGATTAAAAAAGTGCATGACACTAACATATAAACCTTGACAATTATTGCAACTATATATGAATAACATAAGTGAAATGAAAAAATAAATTGCGCTACATATGGAATGCAAAAATAGATTAAAAAATTCTAAGTTATGTAAACGCAGAATAGCAAAAGAAGTACATTTTTTTTTCGTTATACATGGTTCTTCTATTACTTCAAAAATAAAAAAAAATATTCCTTCTAAAATATTTTTAGCTCTAGAGGTTTATATCATTTGCTTTTTAATATTTCATGACTAAGCAAATAGATACGAAGGATTTGGATTTAGCTGGGGTTTTTTTTCTCGTATCACGTTTTATATCGACATCCAAGGAAAATATATTTTTTTCCAGTTCTCAAACTCATATCCAAAGCAAAAAATAACATGGAATTTATTCTATTTCTCTATATACTACTATTGTGCATTTATATCGATTTAAAAAATATATTTTTCAATTTTTATCAATATTTATTTTTATATGTTCTCAGTTCAGTTATTTTTATTTCAACAAAAATACATAATACTGGATAATACTTTTCTACATAATACTAGATAATTTCGATTTTTTTTCCAGTTATGTTGTTAAAATTTGAAACTCAATTTTGATATTTTTATTATGTGTACTTAAAGCTTTGAATGAATTACAGATATATTTTTTATTATCAGTTTTTAAATATGAAATCTAATTATATACTTCTAAAACACTTTATTATCAAAATAAATCTAAAGCAAACAAACTCTAAACAATCTAACAATACTGTTTTTTTCTGTACTTTTTTTTTGTTCATATATTTCAAAATTACTTCACATTTGTTGATTCGAAAAACATGTATTAAAAATCTTCAAATGAAAAAATTAAATAACAGCAAAGAAGTTTTTGAAACGCAATTTATTTTATGAAAAAATAGTATTATATTTTTATTTGTAAACAATAATTTTAGAACTTGTATTAAGGACAAATTTTAATTAAAAGAAAATAATAGCTTCCCATTTTCTAATAAAAATGCAAACATTATTATTTTTTCGAATTTTAAAATTTTAATGACTATTAAAGCAAATATTTTATTAAAGAAACACGTCTTAATGTATTCCTTGCTGTTTTTAATACAAAGTGGATGAAAATTAATTAATATTATTTTAAAGAATTTTATACCCTTTCTTTCAACTTAGTATAAATAAGTCACTATGGCTTCGCATTTATGAATGTATATAGGTATGTATGCATATATTCCCCTTTTCCACCTAAATATCTGGATGGAATTCAATCAAATTTTGCTTACTTATTATTGAAGATTTTAAAAAAATTAGTCTACTTTTTATTAAATTAAAAAAAAATTAATATGATATTGTAATATAAGATATTACTCCATTATGAGGTAAATGAAAATAATAGAGGAGTTTCAGGAATAGTTTTTAATTATTTTCTAAGTTCCACATTTCACAAAAAAAAGAAGAAAAAAAAATTACCCGACACACACTAGAATACAATCTAATAACGATCCCCAAGAAAATCATCAGAAATATACCTCTACGTTAATAAGATAATGCCATTTGTTGTGTCAAAAGAGAAGGTAGTAGAGTTAACTCAACAGTTACAATATTCAAATAATTAGAAATTAACTTTTGCCATTTTTTTTCTAGTAATTCAGAGGAAATTATTAGAAAAGAAACATTTATTAAATCACCTTAAAATTCAAAATTTTATTATTTCAATGACATCAATTTCATTTCTAGCTCAATATTTCTTTCAGTTATTATATATCTTTTAAAACATTTCAAAGCTTAAAATTAATGTGAATTTTGAACTATTTTTTCCCTAAATTTTTAAATTTCTGATTTGCTTCAATGCATAGCCTTGTACCAAGTTTCATATGTTACAGGATAATGATTTAACAAAGCTTAAAAGCAATCTAAAGTCAATCGCTCAAATAATAACAAAAAAAAAAGTAAAAAGCACTTGCGGATGAACAAATTAAACATATGTCGATTTCAGACTTTGAGAATTAACCAATATTTTGTCTTCCTACCACAAAACTTCAGAGGAAGTTATTTAAAAAAAATATTTACAACGACAGCAATTTTATTTTCTATTCAGTGATAGTAATTTTATATTTATGAATTTTTAATTTCAATTGTTATTAACTTATTTTTAATTTCAATTGTTATTATTAAATGTTAAAACTTTAACATGGAGGATTTTCAAATAGAGAAATTTATATGTAGGCCTTTATTGTGCAGCTTTAAGACTTTAAAATACTCTAAAAGCATTTTTCCGAATTTTTTTCTTTTATTTCAATTCATATGTTTTAAAAGTGATTTTGTTTATTATAATATTTTATACAAAAGTAATTTTTTACACTAAAAATACAATTTACTAGTCACTTCTGGCAACCAGCTGACTCCCTGGGAATTTTGTTTATATTTGTTTGGAAAATCGTTGAGATATAATTTCCATGATTTCGCTAAACACTTAGAGTCGTGTTATTTTAATTATGTTATTTAAGTCTTACTTACTCTGCAGAAGACCCTTTATAATGGAGTCCAATCCCATGACGTCATAGTACTATTAAAAAAAGCAAATGTGCAGTTCATCTATTTTCTAAATTTTATGTAATTTGGAAGACAGGGAGGTTTTTGATAACTCTGAAAGGATGTTCGAACATAAATTTATTCAGTAACCATCAGCTCAGAAACGGCCCCTTTCGTATGTCAACCATTTGAAATTACGGGCTGTCATTGTAATTTTTGATGAAGGACTTTTTATTTTTAAAGAGAAATGCCGGTGTTACTGTGTTCTGAAGCAACGCAATTCGAATTATCATAGGAATGAGAGGGCAAATTGAATAAATATTGCCGATGATTACAACTACAAACTGCAGAAAGTTTCAAACTTTTTCCGAAACATTCTTAATGTTTATCAAGGAATGGTTGAAGATATTAAGGAAATGGAGTTATAAAAACAATCATAATAAATTTTTAAAGCCCCAAACCATTTTCGGAACCTTTTAAAACACTTGCATCTATATTGCTGCCATGCAATTTGAGAATCGTCAACCCAGTTTCATTGAAAAAAATTATTCAGTTGAGTAAAGTAAAATGTGGATATCATTAATATTTTCTAATTGCGAAAAATAAACATCAAGTGCCGGCGTCCTGGCCCAGGGGTAGCGCGTCTTCCCCGTGATCTGGGCGTCTCAGTTCAGACATGGTTGTTCTTCTTCCGTGTTCTGTCTGTGAGGTGTGTGCATGTGCCCCTCTATAAAATGGGATTGTTCAAACGAATGTGACGCATGCAGTAGCTAATTCATTCTCTTGCCCCTAGTTGGCGCTACTGAAAAAAAAAGACTCTCACTCGGCTTAAATAGCTAACAGATAACTGTCAGTGGGCTTGTGAAGTGCCATAAGTCACAACGCAGCAACAATATCAAGTTTTGCATTTTCTTTATATTTGCTAGTTAGACGCTGCAATGACACTTCTGTAAATGTAATAACGCCTGAAATGACAAGGTTGCTAAAAGAATTCTATAAGAATTCTTACTATAAGAATTCTTTTTAAAAAATCAGGTATGTATCAGCGATTTACTTGCTGCTGATTATAATGGCCATTTTTATTTTCGTATTAAGATATTGGAAAATAAAATTTAGAAAATATGAATGGCTTAGACGACTCAATTTTTTCATTTACACCCAATCTGGAAGGAAGTGAAAAATCTTTTTAGTAGAATATCAGAGTTTTGAACAATGCTCAGAAAAGGTGGGTTGAAGCCATTTCCGTTAAACCAATGGAAGGATATAAATTCTCAGATTCAGATTTAAGTTGCATCAGGTTCATAAAACAGAATTCCGTAGAATCCTGTTTCGGATCTGTGTCACTCCGATCCAAACCTGTAACTTTTGCTGTGCTGCCTTCCTTGACCCACATTCAATAATTTCCACGTCATTATCACTCGCTATTCGATAATTTATACACCTGTACACTGGGATTCCTAAGCAAAAAGGGTATATATCAATTCTAAAATGTTCAGTTGCAGACATTTCAAAGAGGTCACTAAATATGATTGCTTATATATCAGTCCTTTTCTACTTACTACTACTTTACGAAGTATTCTGAGATAAAATACTGAGATTGTCAAAATATTCTATTTCAAGATTTTGGTAAATTTCCGCTTTACTGATTTCTCTGAGTTCGGGAAAACCATTTTTGTATTGTCTGTTAACACGATATCTCAAAAATCCTATGGGGCAGAGGGAGGAAAATTGGCATATGGTTTTACATAAAATATGCAAATCTCTTTCAAATTTTGAATGGAATTTATTCACACGAGATTTGTTTGTCTATTCGTGGGTGACAGAACACGTTAGCTAAACAATTCACCTAAACAGATAGTATCTAAAATGTAGATCCGTATCCAGTTTTGAACCAAATCCATCAATGTGTTAACAGTCTGATGGTTCAAACACCCTGATGAATATAAACATGCTTACTCAAAAACACAGTAACTGAAATAAATAAAATTTAGGTTGTTATTTTATAACTAAAATAATAGCTCTATGCTGCAATTCAGTTACAACTGATTGAAGAAAACGATGACCAAAATGAATTCTCTTTTTGCTTTATAATATTACAAAGCACAAGAGAATCACTTGCAGGACTGCCTGCTCACTTGCGACATTAACGGCCCTGTCCAAGCACCACAATTTTTATACGATGAGAGAGAAGATAACACTTTTTTCAGGAATATAAAAAAATGTCTCAAAGGAGACACTCATGCTAATTTAAAAATAACACATGATTAGAAATGAATTGTATACAAATTTGCAAAATTGGTACAGATTTCGCTTTCAACAAGTCATTCTTTTGAAACATCACAAATAAATATCAAAGGAAGTTAATGCTCTCACGTAATTGGCGATGTTTTAGAATTGTCGAGCGTTTCGAAATTTTACAGAGGAATTAAACAATGGAATCAAATTTGCATTGTCAACACTTTCTGACAAATGAAAAAATAAAGTAAGACTAAGAGCCTTTGCAATTCATTAGAACAAGGAAAGGCAAAATCATTTTTTTATTATTCAACAAAAAGCATTATATTGAATGGCATATGATACTTCAATCAGCATATTGTTATGGAAATGACAGTGAGGTAGAAAGGTAAAATAGCTTTATTTAACAGAGAGAAAAAAAAAACAACCTTCTATCCCATGCATATTACATAAAATGCAGAATACAGATGACAAAACCAAAACAAAGATGTATGTATGCAAAGAACTGCATTTGCATATTCTAAAACACGCGAATACAACGTAAGACACTTGACAAGTTTGCTCTGTTAGCTACATTTGAAAAAGAATTGACTCTTATTTAAGCATCTCCGCCTATTTAGTCAGTGTAACCGTGTATTTAACTTTCTAGAAGAATCATCGAATCTCAGTTCTTCTTAGAGATATCGCTCTAATTTTAGTATTTTTTAGAAATCTTTGTCCTCGAAATTACCAAAATTCGGAACCTGGCGTATTTTAAAAAACTGGCAAATTTCACTTTCTTACTATAAAACTGATTATAAAAAATCAAAATTAAAAATTTGTCTGCCTCTGGTCTTTAGAAGTTTATGAATTTCAATTTAATGAATGTTTTAAATCAATGTATTGATAATATTTTTGTTTATGGAGTCCGGTGGAGGTTTTGAGAAAGAACAATAGCAAAATTATTTCAGAGATGCCAAAAAGTCATCAAAATGTGTATTGCATAATGTATTTTAAATTATTATTTTTATGCATTAAATAGTATTTGCAAATTATTATAATGTATATGATAATTTTTCAGACAACAAAATAGTTACAACAACTGGAAAAACAATTTAAAATATAAGAAAACTACTAATTTAATTTATTAAGATAGTTAAAAAAAAAACTCTTACCAAATGATAGACTCACTTCATTTGAATAATGAATTTAAAACTATGAATATTTTTCAAATAATTAAATCTTTTTCTAATCTCGCTTTTCAATCTTTTTAATTTATAGAATTTACATAATCGTTAACGCAAAAGAAGCATTTCATTTGAAAATAGAGAATGAAACGGAATAAAAATCTTACTAACATTCATAAATGAAATAAGAATATATTCCCATAAGACTTAAAGGACTTACAGCTGTTAAGGAAATCTTAGTAAAAAAGCTGATAAATGCTCTTTAAATTTGCAGAAAGAAAAAAAAATCGAAATTTTATTTGTATGGAGAAAATTGGATTAGTAAATGATTTTTTTTATCAAAATACGCTTCAAGAAAAACCATTTGATTATTCAAATACAGAATTAGATTCTATTTTTTTTTTGTATTTCTGAATGAAATTTAAAAAATTAAATCCTGCTAAAAAGAGTGAATAGCTATATGAAAGAAAAATAGCTTGATTTTTTTAAAAAAAAGTTTAATCTAAAATGTTTTAAAATAGTTTTGAAGATACTTGAACAATTTATCTTACTCACAAAAAATTTACCCTAAGCATTAAATATCATTCTTTCATTTCCTGAAAATGTCAGAAAATGTTCCACCTTTTGAATAGTCTGGATGCTTGAAAGAATTTGAAACATAACTCACTAGTTTTATTTGCAGTAAAAGAAAATATTTTAACTCCAATATAATAATGCTATTCGTGATGTATAGGCAATTTTTTTTTGTAAATATTATAACTTGTGTACATTTTAGGTAAAAAAATAGTATGCTATTGGTACTGCTTACTATTGTTTTTGGTTATTTTGGTTACTATTGGTTAGTTATGAAGTTAAACTATTGAGAAATAATAATTTGAACCTGAGTTAGATTGCTTACATTAAAATAAAAGTAAGGAAGCATTCAAATTCATCAACCAAATTGAGCAAATTTTTTTCAAAAGTGCATAGAATGTACTCTAAGAATGAAATGCAATTAAAAGAAATACATCAGTACTTTAATGAATCCAAACCATCGAAGAAAATAACTGCTCTCTGCAAATATAACTAGTGAATCCCATGTAACAAAAAGCAAAATTGCTTAGCTAGACAATTCAATTACAAAAAACGGTTTTTAGATTACATTTCAGAGCCTTCACGCCGATTCTTTACAATAAATCTATGAAGTTTAAACCCATTTGCTTTCAATGCGAGAAGAATATTTTTCTTTAAAATCTGAACTTTCGAACACGCTGAATAAGCTGAATAATTTAGCAGAAATTGTTATTATTTTTTTCAATTTTATGATTAAAAAGCTCAGATTTTAAAACATTTGCTGAGTCATATTCATGAATTTTTCCTAAAAGACAATTTTATGAGTCTAATTTATTGAAAATATCTTATTATTATTCTTAAGTAAATGTTGGAGGTTTTTTTTTAGATTTTTTCTTTTCTTAGCATAGAAAAATATTTTAAGACTTTTCTCCATATTTATTCATTGAAATCTTCAACATTTTTACAAATGCTGAATAATCCAGATAATGATGTTTTATAAATTTTCAAGCATTAAATTTAATGCGATTTAACATTTAAACTGATATTATTAGAAAGATTATTTTATTACATTTTTATTGGAACGCAAATGTTTGAATATTTTGTACCATATTTCTTTGAAAGCTATTGGAGAAAAACTTAGAATATCTTATTATTAACACTCGAGATATATCTCGACCAAATATAGTACCTCTAGAGTCACTAGTCCTTTCTGAAAATTATCAATATTCATACAAATTGACTTCCATTTTTCTTAGCGTCATTACGAAATTCGGTAGATGAAAAATTTGCAGAAAACTTAAGACCAAATTAATATAATACAAAAAAATAAATAATTTTCAGTAAAATGACTTTATTTACAGAATATTATTAAATTTGAGGTAATAGAAAATCACTGCTATAGTGCATTCGAATTCTAAAAATGCATGTAAAAGGTGCCTAGATCTTCCTAAACAACTTGAGAAATTCATGGGGATTCAATAAGTCAAAACATTTCATCCATTTGTGTTTTATTTAAAAGAATTTCCTTAGGAATATTCTTTAAATATTTCAAACTGCATTTTGGAATAAAAGAGAAAATAATCCACAATTATTTACGGATGAAATATAATTCAAAGTAAAAATGTATTCTTAAAATTTAAGGTAAAACTGGACTTAAGAATAACAATCGCTTAAAATATATGCAATTGCTTATAGCTATTCAGTAATCAATAATATTTTAGCATAAAAATAAGATCACGGAAAATATATTTACAATCCAAAACTCAATCCGTGGATAATACAATGAAAAAAAATCCAACAATTTCAGCGCGAAATCAGTCCACACGAAAGGAGTGCTCAATCTACACGAAATCAGGAATACACAGTAACAAAAGTTTCTAATGGCCCTTGTCATAGACAAGCCCGCTGACTTTAGAAGTCAGTGATTTTAAGCCAAGGGTGCGTCTCTTGTTTCTATAGTAGCGCCATCTAGGGAGAAGAGTACGACTTAGCTACACACACACGTCACAAATGCTTTTTACAGGGCGGACTTCTTTCATGCATTTCATTCACTCATCCACAGATCGTAATTTAGATCTGAATCAAAGAATGATCATCCCTGATCTAGTACCCCTGTGGTATTACTCTCGTCATGGAGAACTTTATGACCACGACAGATTTTATACGTGAGCCACAAAAAAAGTAAATTACTATTTAATTTCTTGAGATGTAACTTATTTTCAATGATCACTAATCAGGCAGACAGTTTAATTTTCTTAATTTTAAGAATAGGGATTGATATTGAAAATTGCAATCTAACTTCTTTATTCCTAATAAAGCTTTGCATAAAAAATGTTAATTTGAAGTACTTCTGGCGAGTGCACTTCGTCATTGTCAGTTCATGACGAACTAGTCTCGTTATTTCAGCTCAAAGGATTAAACAATGGCAACACCATGTAGACCTCGGACAGAACTCTCTGTCTCAATTGAGTTAACTCGTTCACTGAAAACTTCCAATTCCCGCTTTTATATCGCAACATATGCATGTTTTAATCTGCAGTAAACTGATTGAAATTGTGTTTTTCAGTCTTGTCACTTTATAAGACAAAATTAATAACTTTATAATAGCATAAACCGATAAACTCTTCAACAAAATGAAATTAAAAAAATGATAATTCCATTTTAATCATTTAGCAGTCTAAAATGTCAATAATTTGAGCTAGAAAGTTGGTTGTCAAAGAGGTTTAATTAATTTCAAAATGTTCATTAATTTAAATATTAATAATAGTTAAAAGAAATATTTTGCAAGATTGTAACTGATGTCATGAAAATTGGCAAAATTTTTGATTTAAAGAGCTTATTTAAATTTTTGTAAGATTATTTACTCCGTAGTTGTTACAGAAAAAAAGGAAAAAAATTCGAATTATTACTAATTAATCGAATATTAAATTATTTTTTGCAATTTCAAATATTGACCATATTCTTTCTCTTGCCTTAAAGAATAAATGTGCAAAGTTTGGTTAAAATCAGTCCAGACGTTTAGGAGGAGATGTTCATATAGATACATATATACATAAATACATACATTACTAGAACGACTTTCATTATTTTTTCACATACTAATATAGAGAGAACACAGAAATTGTCAAAAAATTCAAACTCGAGATTTTGACGAATCTAAACGTTTTAGACCTCCTCAGTACGAAAAACACATTTTTTGAAAACGTCCGTCAATTTGTCTGTCCAAATATAACTCAAAAACGCTTTGGTGAAATTTGATATACGATCTTAATACTAAATTTGTGTATTTCTATCAAATTTTGTGGCAAAATCCGCTCAGAGGAAGTCTGTCTGTCCTGCTGTTCTAATATAGTTTAACATGATAACTATAAAACGAAGAGAGCTGGATAAATGCAATTCGATATACAAAATTAACATCCATAGTCTAGACATATGTCCAGTTTCAAGCCAAATCCATTCAGGAATTCACCGTCTGTTGGCCTCTACTTTTAGAAATATTAAAACGTGATAACTCAAAGTCGCAATGACTTAAATATATCAATTATGGTATATTATTTTGTGACTGCATTGCAGTTTTGTATCAAAATTTTGTTTCAATCGTTTGGGAAAGCGCGTTTAAACATAAATTCGATTTTCGGATACAATTAATTGCATGCCAAGAATTAATCGCCAAACAACTCTCCAAGATGGACGCAACAGATTAATTTAAAATGCTAAATTCTCGCCAAAGGATAATATTCGTAACTATTCTATGCCAAAACTATGCAAGGTGTTCTCTGAGATAACACCTTTAGTAGAGAGTATGCGAGAAAATTTTGGGGAGACTGCACCACTGGTTTATATTGTTCAAAACCTGTAATTTGGCTTCCCGGCACGAATAGTGTCATCGTGGGAAAAAAACAGTTGTACGAT
Organism: Argiope aurantia; assembly: GCA_026543865.1. Lineage (NCBI taxonomy): Eukaryota > Metazoa > Arthropoda > Arachnida > Araneae > Araneidae > Argiope > Argiope aurantia. The sequence continues at coordinate 1,364 of JAPMOR010102612.1, read as the reverse complement.
TTGTCCTGTGCTGAGCGGGTGCCGCGTCAATAACCTCAAAGCTTGGCGACAAACTTGGCGATCATTTGGCGAGTTTGGCGACAAAATACTGAAAAGTTTGAGAATTTTCACGATCCATCCAGTAGGAGCCGAGATACGCCCTGATTGGTCTGGAAGATTCTGGCCCCGCCTCCAGACACTCTCAAGCTGTGAAGTCGCGTGAGAGTAATCGGAGTCGTAGTGAGTCGAGTAGACGTAGACGTAGTGAGTCGACAGCTGAAGCGAAAAGAAGACAGTGAGACGTTCAACCGTTGGAGAGACCGTAGAGTGAAGCTCCGATGATCCCCTCTCCTGCTGGATTCTGTCTGGCCGCTTCGTGTGCTGTGGGCGATTATTACTTGTGGGCTACTGTGTGCTGTCCTGTTTTCGTCTCTGCTGTAAATTAGTTGTCGTATCTGTGTACTCGTCGTCTTTGTACTGTCCTATCTGCGTGTAAATAAAAATCATTGTTTTCTAATGTCACCTGCTGATTGTGTTCTCCACACCATATCACTACCACCACTATCAAAAGAACCCGTCAATAAGGAGAAAATCCGTAACAATATTAAGATTCCTTTGAAATCTTTAATATTTTGTTATGCCCAATATTTTCACTATGATTTCCATAGCGAAAATTATTTTTTTTTAAATTGATAATAAAATTTGATTAAATTGATAATAATTTAAATAAATAAATTAATTTTTTTTAATCTGATTATTTCAAAATACCTTTTAAACAATATATGTTATCTATGACTTTATATGGTAATAATATTCACTTTGAAGACTAAATTGTAGCTAAGATTGTCACTTACATGATTTAAATCTCACATAATTTTCTTACTCTTAAAATTTCCATGAAGTACATTTAGAACTTAATCATAGACATTTAAATTTGTGAGGAAGTAATTTAGTAATATAATAAGATTTTGAAATGAAATAAAAAGTTAAACACTCAATGAGATTCATATAAAATTAGATCTTATAGAGTCTATAATAAACCAAATGAATGCATTAGAAATGTAGAAATGTTAAAATCTATTAAGGAAGAAACATATACTAACAATAGGATAAATGTAAAAATTCAGCCAATCAACTGAAAATATTCAAGCCTTGTAGAAGTTATATTACGAAACCCTATTATTAATATAATGAACTAAAATATTTTAATAATATAACCAGTGGCAATGGTGTTTAAAAAAGTTTCTCACAAATTCTATAATCATTGTGTATCTTGGGTAAGGTAGAAAACACCTTGAATGATGGCATTGTCATATAATAGTTGCGAAATATTAAATTTTGTTCTGAATTTAGCATTATTAGTGATTCCATCCTGTGATTCTTGG
>JAPMOR010102596.1:191924-208836 GCA_026543865.1 Argiope aurantia | reverse complement strand
TCATGATAATTTTTTTAAACTTTTATTTTCAATTTTGGAATTCGACTGATTTTGAGATCAAATAATAGCTATGATGTCATAGTTCTACATCAACTTTTTAAAAACACATCTGCTGTCAAAAAAGCATACGAAATAATAAAGCAATACTGGTAATAGCAGGCCAGCCTTTTAAAAACGCATCTGCATTCAAAGAAGCATGCATAATAATAATAATAATGCAATACTGGTAAAATCAGGTAAAAAAATATATGCGATTAAAAGATGATGATGAAAATCGACATTTTTGTTTTATTCATTGACTACGCGATTTCGAGCTTCAACCCCCCTCCAACCAAAACAACATCATGTTCTCACATGATAATAATTGTTTAAAACGTTTTATAAAAAAAATAGATTTTTCATAGAGCTCTCAAAACTAAATTTTAAAAAAATCTAGGGATTAACAAAACTACATGGAAGAGTAAAACATTTGAAGCAAGAATAAAAATTTATTTTTAAAGAATATTATGAGTATGGAAATTCCTATGCGTTTACCAAAAATAAATTATATTATCAATGTGATTCCAAGTTGCCTACAAAATTTTTTTATCTGAAGACGCAATTTCTTTTACCCTTTAAAGGGCCATTTTTTTCGAGTCATATTATGTTAAAATATTTTTAGGTTTGAAATTAGAATAAGAAAAGGGATTCATTTAGCTTATTAGATAAATTTAATTTGATTGATTGATTAATTAATTTTTTAATTAATAATTAAGTAACAAATCAAGACATATCATTTTGTCTGAGATAAAGAACTGAAGCATCTAAGTTTCTGTTAAAGTTACTACTGCTAAGTTACTAAAAAAATTTGTCAGAACTTATGCCAACCAACATAATTTCATACAAAGATTGATAAATTTATTGGGAAGCATACTTCCCACGGGCACACATAACTGATGCTTATTTAAAAGCATTTGAAAACGTCGAATGCATTTTCTGAAGAATAATCTTTTTCGAAAAACTACTGTATGAGTATCCCCATATCTCAAAAAATAATCAAGATATCTTAATGAAATTTTTAATTAATGCTCATTATGTTATGCAGAATGTAATGAACTATGGATTTGATGCTGAATGCACTAGAAAAGAATTTATAATTGTTTAGACATATATATTTAAATAATTTCAGTTTTATGCATCACTTTATCATTATATTAGTAAAAAGCATCATATAAACATCATAAAACATTAAACATTAATTATAAACATTAAATCTCTTCCGAACTTCGGAATCGGATACTTAAAGAATTTATCTATGCCATGTTTTGATGTCGGTGAGTCCTATTCGACAGGCGATACCATTTTCGTGTCATTGAATTTTATCTGCATCTCATAATATTTTCACTAGTTTCTTAATTCAATGTATTTAAAATAATTTTTAGGCATAAAAAGGAAAGGAAAATCTTTATAAATAAAGGAAAACCTGTCTTACGCATTTAATGAAGCGGCTACAAATTTTAAGTAATTAAGTAATAAAATTGCGAATTTAAAATTATTGCAGTTTTAATCTTTATTTTCTCGAAAAAGGAATCGCGTCATCTTCTTGCAAAAGCAGAATTTACAAACGGCTATTTCTTTTTATTACATTTATGAAAGATATTATTGAAAAATAAAATATGAACAGGGAAATATATTTAACGAATTTGAAAACCAATCATTCATTATTATAATGAAAGCATTATAATTATTCTCGGAATTAAAATATTAGATCCAAAACTGTTATCAGCTAGCCTTTTTACTTGCAAAATCGTCAATAATTCCGTTTCATATCTATATCCGTTTTTTTTTTTGAACAAATCTTTCTTTATAGCAATCAAAAGTATGCACAGATTAACAATAACAAAAATTATAGAAACATACTCTGAACAATTTTTGATTGAACAACTTACATATTTTTATTTGCTTTCTTTTTGAAGCAAGTTATTGAAATATAAATATATAAAATTTTATATATTTTATAAAAAACGGCGAATCCCGTATCGAGGATGGCAGCGGCTACCCTCTGCATTACGTTTATATGATCAACATAATTCAGCTTAAATGGTTTACACACACACACACACACACACACACACACACACACACACACACACACACACACACACACACACACACACATGTTATGTTTACTTTGTGCACGCATGTTTACTTTGCAAATATATCTACTGAAAATAAACCGAATGTTTTGTTTGGTTAATGTCGCAAAGATGGGTGGATTCCTGTTGAACAATTTGGTCCACAATTTGATAGAAATTTATCGATTTTATCTTAAAACAAAAATTCAAATTTCATTCACCAAGTTATTGTTGTTTTTTTTTTGCGCTTTTTAGCCATCGCATTCACGAAATATAATTCTATAAATAAACAGTCTCTCATTTTGATGATTTGGCTCAAAAATGACCTCAAATTCCTGTCTTATTACACTTTTGACGCACTTTTGACGCATTAAAATAAATCATTAAATTGATTTATTTCATGCATATAAATAGAAAGACGGATAGAATGACATCGTGATGAATTTGACTGTAGGTCCGGATTTTTAAGGAATAAAAAAGATTTCATTCATCTAGTTTACTGCAGTTTTTAATTATCGGAATTACACGCCAAAAAGAGGCCAAACAGACAGCCTTCATATTAACGAATTTCATTCAAAATTTAAGAGGAATCTATCAACAGCTCAATTAAAAAGGGTCGTTCAAAATTTTATTGATCTTGTATGTTCCGTTACAGAATTATCAAATCAAAGAATAGACCGACAAACATACATTCTGAAATCCAATAAATGAAATTTTCAAACCATATTTTTTTAGACAATCAACTTTCTGTTCTGTACCTTCAACTAGATAAGTAAAATTTTGTAAGAATTCGTGAACAAAGTATTATTATTTAACGAATGCATTGCAATTAATACAAAGGCTTATTATTCTGTCAGATAAAAGGACAATTGATTCTTTTGATGTATGGAAATTGAATTTACATTACGATTATGATGGAATAATTTTTAATGTCATGGCCTTGGTTTTGATGCAAATGATTTAAGGCTTTTTGCGTTAAGCGTTGTGTAAAATAACTCATTAGCACAATAATAAATAAATAAAACGTCATCTTCATTTCACGTGCAGGATAAATATGTTGACTTTTGTACGGTTCTTCTGGTGCAATAAAAAGTATAATAAAATTATTTAGTTTGTCATCTTTTCTAAGCCCTTAAATGTTCCAAGAAAGTTCGTGAATCAAATGCGTTAATATCCGAAAATTCATAAAACATTTTGCGACATTTCATTCGTTTAACGATATATTTCACACAAATTTAAGACTTATTATTTGATTAAGATTAAGGTTGAATCCTTTAGCAAATTAAAATAAATCTCTTTAAAATTAAAACTAAAGAAGAAAAACGTGGAAAACGTTTGGTGTGTAGATAAAATTATTGAAAGTATGCTATAGTACATATTTAAATTAATGAAGGTAAAAGAAAAAAAATGATCAGAAACCTGAAATTTTTTTAATGCAATGTTTTACAATATTGCAGATTTCTGTTACATTTTATTCCATTTCTAGTCGCTCTTGACAACTAGCTATATCGCTGGGAATATTGGTTGCATTTATTTTCAATTAAATCTCTTAGATATTATTCAGAAAATTTCGTCAAAAAATCAGTTTTAATTCAATACGTTTTCATATTATTCAAGTCGTACTATTTTAGTAACTTTACAAATGTTTTATTCATTTTTGTACAAAAACCTTTTTAATAGAAACCAATCCCATGACGTCATAGTGCTATAACAAAGTAATTGCAAAGTAATAACAAAGTAGTTTACAAATGTTTTATTCATTTTTGTACAAGAACCTTTTTAATAGAAACCAATCCCATGACTTCATAGTGCTATAACAAAGTAATTGCCTGATTTATCTATTTTCTAAATTTCGCAGTGTAGAATTTTATTTTTTTATTCGTCTTGTAAACTTCATAGATATTAGACAAAATTCGTCTACCTAAGCTTTCAGCAATGGAAGAAAAATCGAGTGATCAATTATTTGATGAAACAATGGAAACAGTTTAAATATTAGGGCTACAACGAAATTTATTGATGAAAATTAGGAAATTTTTTAAAAAATGCCAAATTTCAGATATAATTTGCGCACTATTAAATTGGTATCATTGAAAAGATTATTTTTTGAATATTCAAAATCTTTTTTGTGTGTGTGTGTGTGTGTTTTATAGTATTTTCGGAAATTATGGAGAAAAGTCAAATTTTAGCTTAATTTTTAACTAATTAAAATTCTAATTTAATTTTAATTCACCTATTATCTCATGGGAGAGGGTAGCCCCGTATGAGATATATGTGCCACATTTGATGGCTATAGGTTGAAAGTCTATCTTGTAAAGCGCCAATACACACACACACACATGCACTTCCATCTTTATTACAGTAGAAATGAACAAATGCATCTAATATGGTCTGCATCTTTGAACTTATATGGATTTCAGCATGCCATTCATTATCTTTTAAAGGCATTTTAAATCCAAACAATTTTAAAGGTATGATATGTCATTCTACCTCGTCTACAATTAAAAATCAAAATTTGAAATCGAATGAAAATAAAATTGCCAAATTAAAATCATTGCTCTTATATTATATTAAGTCTAATAATATGACAGTAGTAGGTTGTGTGGACTAAACTGCGAAATATTAATAGAAGGAATCAAACATTTCTTTCCAAATTGTTCTTTGAAAACATGGTAATAACAAATAGCAATAAATATTTTTATAAGTTTTCATTGTTTCATTTCATTAAAATTATTTCAGTATTTCATTTCATCTATAATTTTCGCCAATTTTTATATTTTGCATTGCTTTATTTCATTCTAAAAATTCATCCTTGCATCATTTCTTTTCTATATTTTTTTATTGCACCATTTCTGCATACATTTTTCAGTGCATCATTTCTTCGTACATTTAGTATCGGTACATTTTCATCCGAGTTTGTCAATACTTTATTTTATTCTACACTAGTTGCCTTTCATGACCAGTTGGTTCACCGGTTATATTAGTTATATTTAGTTTCAATTAAGTTTGTGAAATATAACTTCATATACAAGATTTCATTAAATTATTAGATATTAAAGCAGTGCTACTTTAACTGGCTTACATATGTTCTGTTCACTACGGAACTTTCTAACGCAGACCAATCCCATGACAGCGTAATTTTATGAAAAATATAAATGTCTGGTTCATATATCTTCTTACTTTCGCTGCACTGTAACTTTGACTTTTTTATTTGTCTTGTAAACTATACAGTTATTTCTTTAGTTTTCAATAATGCAAGAAAAGTCAAATGAATAAATATTTGAAGAAAAGATGAAAATGGTTTGAAAGTCAAATCAATTTTGTAATCTATTGTTTCAAAGTAGGCAAAACATGTAGTTCTAAAATATTGGTAAAATTAAGGGAAAAAATGATACTTTTTCAAATTAGTATCAATAAAAAGAGTTTTTTTTTTTAAGTTTTGACACTGCGTATAGTTTTGTGCAATAATATTTTTGGAATTCATCGTGGGAAAGCAGCGAAATTCATTTGATATTCTAATTAATTTTAAATTTAAAAAAATCGCTCCGATATATATATTTTGATTCACCAACGTATATATGTAATGATATTTCAAAATCTAATTTAAATTAAATTGATTTCCGAAGTTTTGTCTTAAATGAGCCCATATTAACTTCATTCTAAAATATTCTCTTATTTCCTGATCCCATTCCACCTTTTCTATTTAATTAATGCAACAAAAGCTCTGTGAAAATGCTTTTGTCGCGGCTCCCACACTCCGAGTGAAGGGATAATATACTGTCCAGCTAAGCACATTCTTTCAGAAGAACCCTATGATTCCCTTACTTGTGATTGACACGTGTTAGAAATCCCTATTAAAATCTCATAATATATATTCACAAGGATAATATTTGCATCAGTTTTCCCTCATTTCGTGTTGTGTCGTTCTGTGTTCTGCTCGTCCCTTTTACTTGTGCAAAAAATCATGTCTCCCGGGACGGAAATAAAACGAAGTTAAAAAATCGAAAGTCTCTTCACTGTCTTCGAAACTGCTTTCTGCTTCAAAAATTATGCTTACGTATATGTGCCAAATTTTGTAGCTCTAGGTACAATAAGCACAGAAACAGGCACAATCATTTTTATTATTCGCAGAGCATTTACGGTCTTGATTTTTCCCTACATATCTCATTGTGTACTCAATCACCTATACAAATATTTTTTATTATTGCTAATAAACTTCTTGAAAATCGAAGAAACAAAATTCCATACAGCGTCTTAATTTATTGTTTTTGCTGAAGAAAAATAAACTAGAAATTGACAACATATACATTAAAAGATGCATGCTCTAGTACATCGTCTTCTAAATTTGGAAGAAAAAACAAGCTTTATAGCTAAATGTTGAAAGAAAAAGCATATTTTAGTGCTTTGAGCCAATGGCGTAGCGATCGTGGTATAAATAGGCCAGTGGCGGTACATCTACAAGGGCTCCAGATAATAAAGCGTTCCCAGAAAATATTTTTCAGTTGTCTTTTCGTTTTTTGATCTAATTTGTTCGATTTCCATATTTAGCATTTGGCCTGATGGTAAAGTCTCGACTTCGGAACCGGGCCAAACGTTCTCCCGCTGGTGTGGTGGGGAAAGGGGGTGCCAGCTCAGGTGTCACCCTCGTCATCTGACCGAAGTTCAAAATTAGGAGGTCCGTCCCAAAATAGCCCTAGTATTGCTTTAAAACGGGACGTTAATATAACTAAACTAAACCATATTTAGAGTTAGATGCTTTTTGCTTACTTTTTCACTCTAAGAAATTGGTAAGCAACGGAAAGTGACAAAAGTATCGAGGATACCGCCAAAAGTACCACCAAAAACTGATTCTTAGTTAGAAGGCGAAAGCAACCTTCCGGTTCAGAAACACCTGACTTGCAATCAGAGTTAGGCTACAAGCGCGAACTTTCTTTCTTTCTTTTTTTTCCCCCCCTTTTTTTTTCACATCCATCTAAATTTTTTGTCTCTGTTCTCTCAGCTTTCTTTTTTTCTTATCTCTCAACTTTATTTTTTCTTATCTCTCATTGGCCATTTTTGTGTTTGGATTTAGATTCTAGCCTCTGTGCTGAAATATATTTGGTTCATCGGATATTTATTTTCGTTCACTTTTTGAAGAAATATATGCAAATAATTTCCTAAAATGTTATTCAGATGAACATATTTCTAGGGAAGGAAACCGATTACTAGGAATTGCTACGAGTAAAAAAAAAAAAAACGATGTTGGATATGCATTATTGAGTTGAGTGGACGAAGATAGAAGTGTATGTGTGCATAGGATTGAGGGTCATATTTTTATCTATTGAATTATAATTATCACTTTTCAATTCACATAATTTTCTGTTGACAAACAGCAACAAAAATTATCATACATGTTATATATTGTTGAAATGCATTAAATATGATATCTGGTTTTGAAATCAAAAAAATATATTTTAAACTACTTAGGATTAAGATATCTTTTTTAAAAATCGCTATCCCTTGATAGATATCTTTTGCGACAATACTAATTTCTGAACTGACAAAACCTCACCGAGGCTAATATAGAAATGCTCTGGACATTAATATTAGGGAGTGCCATGAAGACAATACTTCATTTGGCTGATGTGACTTCTTAAAATAAATATCGCGAACAAGTGAAAAAATAATGTAATGACCTGAGCTTCATTTACAATTACTAAATCATTGATAACAAGTGATAAGGAAAAGTCATATTTATATCCAGTGTGCCAATTACCCACGTTATGTCTCTTCACTCGAACAAACTGAAGCGTTTCAATAATGTACAAGTTTTGAAAACGGGTAACCGTTTTGATCATATTTGCATGAAGATCTTGCTTTTGCAACATTTTAACTATTGGTGTTTTGTATATTTTTAGTGCCTTGGATTAAAGGAAATGCAGTTTTACACAGTAGTGTTTGGCATGTCCCGGGTTCTTGGTGTGATGGCTTCTTTAGTTTGGGATCGTGCCATGGGCCTGCCTATGGAACAACCAACATCCGTCACAACCGATGAACTCATGCAACTTGTTGGAGCTGTACAAAAGACCACCCATTTAAAAGAACTTGAAGCAAGCTATTAGCAGTGATATAATAATAGTACTATAGATCAAGGATTCTCAAAATTTTTAGTATTTATTTTCTAAATAGGAATAAAAAATATAGTGCCATTATAAAAGTATCCTTCAAATAAAAATTGATTCATATAAAATAGATTATTTGTAATCAAAAAGTAAAAATATTTATTTTATATTATTTAATTGCATTTGCAAATAAAACTATTTCACTTTAATAAAAAATGAATATACTATGTACTGTAATAAATAGGAGGTAATAATGTATAATCTGAAGAATAAAAATTCATTATTAATGGTAATCAATGTGACGAATAAGATTGTATCTGTGTAACCAGTTTCAATACATACATGTCTTTATTTGCCTTCATTCTTCTTAAGTGGAAGTCAGAGTGAAACTTCGATCGTATCAAATAATTATTTTTAATTAATAGCATGAATGAAAATCACTTTCACAAAGCTGTGATGTCTTGAATTCTTGAAAAAAAAAATATCGACTTGTCAGAAATAAATTTACCTTCACATCTTCTTTTCAACCAAAAACTGCGTAACAACTTTTTTAGTTCATGTATGAAAGTTCTTTCACATGGAATACCTAAAAATAGATCACATTCTGGAACAGAAGCATACTATCTTAGTATATGGATAGTGTGAGTTTCTTAACAGAGGGAGAAGGAGACGAAGATTTATTATATTTATATATAGTATATATAAACATAATTTTATCAATGTGAGGCCAAAATGAAGGAATTTTTGAAATTTTAACTTCGAATTATTTCATCTCGGGGGGCATAATTTGTATAAGAAACAAGGGATCATAAAAGACGTCTGTTCACATCGCGATACAAGAGAAAAAGTGGCGGAATTTTACCCTTTATGATTTTGTTGACACGTCTTAAGAAAAGGAATCTTTGCCGCGGTGGCCTGGTGGTAAGGTCTCGGCTTCGGAACCGGAGCGTTTCAGGTTCGAGTCCCGATTCCACCGAAGAACCGTCGTGTAAGGGGGTCTGTTGCACGTTACATCCGTCCTGACCAAACGTCCTCCCGCTGGTGTGGTGTGGAGAGGGGGGTGCCAGCTCAGGTGTCGTCCTCATTATCTGACCGCGGTTCAAAATTACGAGGTCCGTCCCAAAATAGCCCAAGTGTTGCTTCAAACTGGACGTTAATATAACTAAACCTAAACCTTAGATAGATTTCAAACCTGCATCGGCGCCAGGAATATTTCTTCCTTCGCTGGTGGTGTGGGAAAAAAAAAAGAAATTTTAGAGTACGTTTTGGTAATAATTAGATAAAAAAAGAGGTGTTTTAATAAGGAATAAGAATTTTTTTTAGAATTAAGTAGAATGGATTAATTTAGGATTTAAAAAAATAGGAAATTAACTAAGATCAAATCAAATTAAAGAGATATCAAGTTAAAGAGATATTGTTACACACACACATAATCAAAATGTTAAAAAGACACCTCTGTTTTTCTTTTGAAAATTCATTTGAACCTTTTCTTGTAAAAAAAAAAATGGTTGTACCAATAATAATGTGATATACCATTGTGCATGTGATGCATGCATGTCACCTAATGTATGCATGCACTTGTGATGAATGTACTAAATACGGTGTACATGAAATACATTGGTTGAGGACTCTGCTGTAGATTGAAAAAAAAATCGTAATTTTTTCATTAATTCTAGTTAGAATACAGCATCTACAAATATCTACAGAAATTAAATTTACATTTTCTTTTAATTGATCTTATGAATTTTACAGCAGAAATGAATAGAATATATGCATGCAAGGGATTCCTTTTTTAGACAACTTTCAATCAGTGATTCGTTTTTATAATATATGTTTCCCTTAGTTATAGTAATTAAATGTATTTTTTCCTTCAAACAGTACAACAGCTTGTTATTTCGTTTATAACAGATTTGTTTAAATATAAATATGTACTCACTTTTTATTTACTTAACACTTTTACTTAACTTGATTTATTTTAAATTTTTAAAGATTTAATGGAATCGCGCAGTTCAATTTTTTTATTCACTTCCTTAAAAATAGTTTCACAGTTCACAGTTATATAGTTTCACAGTTATGTATTCTCGATGACAACAAGTGTCTTTAATTTTTCAACGCAAAATTATTAGTTAATCAATCAAATTAAATAAATTTATAGACTGTACGAATGATGACACTTGGTAATGAATTTGAGGGAAAATTATTCTAAAATTCTGCATTATTTATGATAATGAACTGTACCTTTAAAATTAAATGTTAGAAAACAATTAAATTCATTACAGGTAAATGCAATAAATGGGTTTTCTGAATTGAAGAAACAAATGTTTCATAAAATTTATGAGAAAATAAAGTCAAATCAGATGAAATTTTTTTTGTATTGTATAATATTTTTAATAATCTGAATAATATTTCAGAAAATTAATCAATAAAAAAATTATCTAATAAAAAATTAGCGTATTAAAATAATAAAGCAAAATTTCAACTAAAAGAGCATGAAACATTTTTATAAATCAAAATTTCAGGAAAAACAAGTTATGTTTGAAAAGGACAAATTAAAAACAAATCTATTTTTGATTTTTCCTGACTTTATCCGTAGCTTATTTTACAATAATTTGAAAAAAATTCAAAAACATAATGAAAAACATGTTTTAAACATAAATCTATTCAATGCTAAAAAATAAAACGTTCGTCAATTATGAAAGAAATAACTAGAATAAAATTTTTGTTGTTCAGATTTCAATTTCATTGCAGCAATGATATCATTGCAAACATCTTTAGAAGTTGCTTAACATTAGAGAAAACGATTTTTTGACAGCCATTTTTTGAAACGATTTCAGAAAACGATTTTTTGATCTGTCATTACGAAAATATAATTCTTAAATTTCTTTTGAGCTATGATATATTTTGAATTGGCATTAAAGACATCCACATTTTTTTCTTTCTTTTTAATTTATTAAAATTTGAATTTAAGTTTCAAAAGCAAAGTTGCTTCGAGTTACACATTCCAAATTATATCTGTGCCAAATTAAGTAGCTTTAAATCCATCTAACCTGCATAACATTCATATTACATGGGAATTTCTTCATGTTTTCTGAACATATTGTTCGAAAAGGCCCCAATTTTGCTCAAATTTTAATCAATTTTTGATTTAAAAAAGTAAAGGTTATTTTTCTCTCAATTGAAAATGAGAGAAAAATTATTTCTGTTCAAATTTCGTACTTCTTGAAAAATTAGAAACTACACATATATATCTACCCAAAGCTTATTTTTCAATGAATGTATAGTGAAATCTTTTATGCAAAACTCTTTTAGTGCAAAATATGTTAAAATACAAAATCCTCACATATTAATTTCAACTTCGCCTAAAGTTTTATGAATCTTATTGCTCCTGAATAGGGATTGCAATACCGGTATACCGGGATACCGAATACCGGTATTTTGAGCCATTTGTGCAATTTTGTAATGCCAGTATTCACACGTTTAAATACCGATTTTTCGGTATTTACTAGAAAATTTTTAAATTGTCTTGTAATTGTTTTAATTGTTCAGGGATCGCCAACATAGCAAAATAGTGTACGTTTTTGTTTTTATGTCTCCCTAACGGACGAAATTAATTAGATTGTGAATACAAAGTTGCCTCCTAGAATCAAGATAAGTGATAAAATACGGTATGACAATGGATTGTAAAATCCTCCACCTTTTGCGCATGCGTTAGTATGGGTTTACTTTGACAAAATAGAAGTGAGAGGAAAGATGAAAAGATGTTCAGGAGGAGATTCTAAAATACGTTGGAACAGTTCACTCCTAATGATGGAACGATTTTTGAAACTTAGAAATCCAATCCAAAAAACAATAATCGACTTAAAATAGCAAATTAATTTTTCAGATAGTGAATTCGACTTGATATCCATAACAAGTTGTTAGAACTTAATATAAACTTAATATTAAAACTGACTGTTGAGGCATTATGTCGGAGAAATTCTAATTTATTAACAGCTAACGCAACAAAAAATTTCATGTTGCAGGCACTGAAAGAAAAGCACACATCACTATCTGAAGAATTATATATTACATTAAAAAATCGCACAGAAGAAAGGCATACCGAAATAGAAAATGTCTTACGGTATTTAAATAATTATAATGATTTTAAAAAGGAAAAAGAAGAAAAATGATTAACCAATTCAAATCTGATCAAGTATATCGTAAATTTTCTTAAAATTTTTTTTTACCTATTAACCTATCCATATTTAAAAGAATTCGGTACAGTTATCGGTGATTATGATGGCACTAATGTGAAAGGAATAGTCTCTTGAACAAAAATTAAAATTAGCGATAAAAAAATTCAACAAACCAAAATACAATACAGAAATCAGCTATATCCAAAACCATCCGATGAGTAATCGATTTATTTGAAGATGAGGTATTTAGAGGTAAATATTTGGAAAAAGTATATCGCGCATTGCTAACAGTACCACCAACTATCGTAGATACCGAAAGAGCGTTTTCAACAGCTGATAATTTTTGCACAAAATTTTATTCCAGGCTTAATGACAGCACAATTGATGCATTGTGTTTTTAAGATCACATTTCAAAAATTTGTAATATTACCACAGACTTAATAGTGACGTTAACATTTTTTTGTTTATCTAAGCATTATTATTACCAGGCTCTCCGCTTATCCCTCTGTACACTTTCAGTGGGTCCCCTTACATGTTGGTTTAAATGGTAATGAGATAGCGGATAATTTAGGCTAAGACTGCCTCAGCTGATATATTTCAAGGTGATGCAGTACTAACTTATTCTGCAATCTTCTCTATTAAAAAGATGGAGTCAAGTGAACTTTGGAGAGTCCCATCTGCTCACCCTTGGTACTTTGGTAAGAGTCCCGTCTGAATATCTCTAGAAAACAACAAACGGCGCTCTCTCGTTTTTTAAGTGGACACACCAAATCCCTCACTTTCCAACACGGACGGAGGATCTTTGCTGAATCTCCTTGGTGCAAGGCAGATCACGTCTCCCCCAATCATATTCTTAAATGTTTAAATTTTTCCATTTTTGAGATTTTAAGGGATTTGCTATTGTTTTTGGACTTTGAATCGCTATTGTTTTAGAGATCTTTGGTTTCATGGAGGTGGAACAACAACAACTCTTTTTTGTGATTGAAATAAAGAAGACGTTCCTTTACATTTCCGTGATTCTTTATATACTGGTATCATTTATAATTATTTTTGTGATATTTACATTCTCTAATAAAACTGGTAAAAAAAACACAACCCGTGTTTTCTTTCTTTTCCTAAAATTTCTATTACCGGTATTAAAACCGATATCCCGGTATTAAGATCTAAAAAATACCGCATACCGGTATTGAACTTTTGGTCCGATATTGCAATCTCTATTCCTGAAGTTTCGGTATGAAATTATTTTTAAAAATTACCTAGTTGAGTAAATTATTTAAAAATTCTAAAAGAACAATATAAATTTTAGTCATACAATCCGATTGGCAGCTCAGAAGTTAATTTTTTAATAATTTAAAATCTCTTGCATATTTTTTATTCAATAGCAATTGCACAATTATCGATAAAGTAATATATTCCATGCAATATGTTGTTTTTGATCAATTAAAATGTTTTTCATTTTATTAATTATAATGAAACCTATTAAAATTTTCCTTATTCTCATTATTTCTTCGTAGTAAGCAAGCTTTGAAAAAAATATTTTGTGTAATTCCGATATCTAGCATGGAAACAATTTAAGAATATCAATTTTATTTTTATAGAAAATAGTGTTGTTTACTGACAATAGATGGCACTACAAGCTATCTTACAAACTTTCTCATCTGAACATAAAATTGTGCTAGCAATTTTTCTTTCTCTTCCAAATAAAAGAAAGAAAGTGAATTTTAATTAAATCTCGTAGTTGCGGCAGAAAATAACGAAAGTTCCATTCTTTTTATTTTTTTCCAAAACAGCTAAGCTTCATAAGGTTATTTTTCATACTTTAAATTTTAATTGTTTTATTAGATGCCAATATGATAATTTATAATTACCTCATGAAATATGAAACGCAATAATAAAACCGAAATTCATGATTTTGAAAATAATTATTATACTTTTAACTGCAAATTAATTCTGTTCATTTCTGATAAGTCCAATGTGAAAATAACGAAATTATTTTCCATTTTTATGATTATAATTCAAAAGAAATAAACCACAAAAATTAAAAGCATTTTAAAATATATATTTCATTATGTTAAAAGATATCTAGTATCTGATGAAAATTCTAAACTTTCGAAAACTGCTATATGAAGTACTATAATAAAATTGAAGATGACGAATATGAAAATAATTCCTTTGCTTTCAACTGTCGTCTTAAATTAATATCTTTCGTTAATGATGTTTCTAATTTGAAAACATCATTTGTTGTTATTCATTTATGTATTTCGTAGTTCAAACGATATTTATTGTATGAATAAACAACATCTTAAGTTACCGTTTTCAGTAAGTTAAAACTGACTGTTTCAAGTTCTTCTCTATCTGTAACAGTCAAACGGAACACGATTCAGTTACGGGTTTTGGTGTTTTGTGACTTTAGGAATTTCATGTTATAAAATCCCTCTTTTTAGTAAGATTGTTAATTTAGTTTCATATTTCAGCATATTTTTAATGCGTTAATGAATTATTTTAAATTAATATATATATTTTTTATTTTGTTGTGAATAACTTATTGCTTTTATCTATCTATTATGATTCCATATTGCCTGGTACTAAGTTTGGACATAATATTTTTGAAGTTGATGTTCTGTTTTCTAATTGTTATTACCATGACCTTGATCGATTATACTTCATAAAGAGTTAGCATTATACTAATGTTTTATCAATAAAAGATTTTTTATTTGTCTATTTATGATAAAAGATTTTTTTAATCTTTTTAACAAACTTATTTATCTGACAGCAACGAAAATAAACTTTAAAAAAAACCCAAACGATAGACCTCTTCGCCTAGCGGCTTTAGGCAACTGCCTAATTGGAAATCTATAATTGTAAATAACCGAGCAACAATCACGTTCTTTTGCGACACGTATTAAGCATACGCTTGCTTATAAATACTGTAATAACAAAATAAACTTAATAATTGAAATAAATCGGAACCTGTAAAATTATATTTGACAAAGAATTAATAGTAATACTATATAATTCATTGAATTTACATTTTTCATATATTTATTTGTTTGGCAACTAGACTTATAACATTTTTTGATCGACCAAACTGCGGCTCCATTGAGACCATCGACCTTTGGCAATGCCTAGGCTGCCTAGTCGGAAATATACTACTGGTAAGGTTCTATATTATTTATGGTAATGCCGCGTTTTAAAAATGAATAATGAGTAAAATTGTAGAGTTTATTTTTAAATTATTTGTCCTCTTACTAATATTCAACCACACCTAAAAAAATTGTTAACTTAAGATCAAGACTATTTAAGACCAATCTGTCTAATCTGGGTGGCTAAGCAATTTTATGGGCTTTATGATGACTCCGATTGTACGAATCACATTATAATATTGTGATTACTATAATATATAGCAGTCAGAATATCGAACAACATCTTAAAGACATCTTGTACTTATAGAGGAATACGTATTTGTATACTTAGATAACGAATCGATTTCTGAAATCGAGTTGGCTGCTGTAGTTATTCATGGTTTGCCTCTAAAAAAAACACAAAATTTATGCTTGATTAATAAAGAATTGATCGTAAGTAAGGCTAGCTGCTGGAAGTACTCCTGATTTGCCTCTAAACGAAACACAAAACGAATGTTTGATTATTAACGAATTGCTCGGAGGTCGGACTGGCTGCTAGAGTTACTTCTAATTTCTATTAAGCAAAAAATAAATGGCTTCATCTGAAAAAGTTCTTTGGGAAACGATCTAAAATTATATTCGAGATCTGAATGAGATTTCCATCTCATGCAGGTTGGGTCGCTTTGCTCAACAATAGATGCAGATTTATTTTTTTGACATGTGTCTTTGACACACGACAAAAGGTTAGTTAATCTAATTAAAATGAATTAAGGTAAAATGCTTATGGTTGGATAATGTCGTTAAATTAGGTTCGATTAATTATAGTTTTTTTGACCTGCCGTTTTATTTTGAGCCGAATTCGGAATTTGAGTACTTGTGTAAATATCACGATTTGAAATCACATATTAAGTAACACATATACAGGGGAGATGAGGTTTTCGAAAAAAGATTCTATTATTTTAATGAAATTGAATGAATTGAATTGAATTTTGTGAATTCTATTATTCAGAAATGCGTTGAGCTAGGTGAATGAAATTTGGTGTATGAATTTTTCTAGATCACTGCAAATTTTGATAGAAAGTCATTCAGAAGAAATCTGTCTGTTTAGATATCGAAATACAGGTGAAAGTAATAAATACTAAACATGAACAAGTAAACAAATAAAATTTTGTATCTTAATATGCATTTTAAATCCGGATTCGTATTATATTTTGAACTAAATCAATCAATTTCTAACTATAATGCATCTATATTCGTTTACTTATAGATACGGTAACTCAAAAACGTTATTAAAATCTGTTGTATCATATTTAATGTGTGCTTTAGTGAAAAGAAAAAAAGAGTATCTAAAATGCCTATTCAGTTTTTCTTGACTTTACTTCGAAGCATAAAGTTCTTATGTA
>JAPMOR010102596.1:166067-191914 GCA_026543865.1 Argiope aurantia | reverse complement strand
CCCGGCAGGAATCATGCTTAGATAAATAAAAGTATTACTTATTAAAGTAACCGATTACTAATATTTCTGAAAAAAAAAGAAAGAAGACAGATTTAACATGAATGCTTTTTCGGGAAATTCAATCCAGCGTCATGTCGGTGCAGTAAAGCTATGATGATGACTTAGACATGAAGAAGATGGCAAAGTCTCTTGGCGTGTTTAGGTAGTGTATTGTAGTATTTATCAATTTCCTTTATTGCAATGTTATCACCTTTGACATTTTTTTCAAAGAATCTTGTTGAGAATTTCTTGTGAAATTCCTGCAAAATTTCAATGCTACGATTTTTTTGGATGTCCTTATTCCTAACAAACAACGGCATATTGCTGATTAGCTTAAACCATCACAATCTTTCTATTGCAGTAATATGAATCTTGGCAGCAGTCGCCTAAACAGGTGATGCATA
Source organism: Argiope aurantia (assembly GCA_026543865.1). NCBI lineage: Eukaryota > Metazoa > Arthropoda > Arachnida > Araneae > Araneidae > Argiope > Argiope aurantia. The sequence continues at coordinate 191,471 of JAPMOR010102596.1, read as the reverse complement.
TGATATAAGGGGTCGGAGCATGGTCTTGTAATAGTTTCCAGATGAATTGTTATCAATATTTTGCCATTTTTTTTCAAAGAATATTTTTGTGAGTTTCTTGTGAAATTCCTGTAAGATTGGAAGATTAAGATCTTTTTGGATGTTTTTTTTCCTAACAAATTACGGCATGTTACTGATTTACCTAGCCATCATATTTTGCTATCTTTCTAATGTAGTAGTCTGTGTCTTGGCAGCAATTGCCCAAATAGGTGATGCAAATAATATAATGGGTCGGAACATGGCCTTGTAATTAAACATGCTTTTAAATTCATTATGGCCAGCCTTCTATTTATATATAAATTACACATACGAAAGCTTAAGGCTTTCACATTCTTAGGTTCCTCAGAAAAATTATACAAGGGATCAAGCGTCATATATACTAAATACACTGCATGAATGGTCTTATGTAGAGTCATATGGAGTCGAAATACAGCACTGATTAGGACGAATAAAAATTCGTGCATGAAGTACAATAAATGCAAAACTGTTGATAAAAACTCTGTTTAAAGATGTGTAAATATTTACTTTGCTTTCCGTTTCTTCTGTACTGATTTCAATGCCTTTTATGGATTCCATACAAGTTCAAAATGCTTATAATAATAATAACAACATATCATAGCCGATGGAGTCAAATATTTTTTCTGCTGTTGGGAAGCTTGTGCAAATTTTGGTTTAGAACGGTGATCTTTATTTGGATGTTTTTTATACTAACAAATATTTGCTTTCGAAAATAATTTTTGATTCTATTTCTCATGAATGTTGGAGGTAACTTGCAGGGATGGTCTTTCTGAAGCTTTCTATCATGCAACAAATGTTCCTTTCTAACTCACATAACAATTAGGGACATATGTCATGAGAATATTAGGAACATATGTTATGGTTTTGAACACCAAGTCCTCAGATTTTCATTTTCAGAATTCCACTAATGAGAATTTTATGGGTCGCAATACAATAAAGAAAACCTAATATGCTTGTTAAGTGTCTATTTTTTGACTGATTAAAATAAAAATTTGACAGAGCTACAATTGTAGTAACAAGATAGCATTCCAATTTTCATTTATCTAGGTCATTACACTTTTGAATTATTGCATTTTCATACATGTGAAAGAACAGCCCAACAGATGGTTAACTCATTAATGGAGCGAGTTCAAAATTTGATATGTGTCCATGCTTTACCGGGTATCCAGCTGAAAGCCTGCTTCAATATGTGTACTAAATTGTATCTGTCTAGCTCTTTATGTTTTGTACTTATCGTTATCAATTTTATTCAGACTTCCAATCAATCAGACTTAATATAAATGAATTTCGTTTAAAAAGTGATAACAAATATAAATTTAATATAGATAGCGAAATACTATAGCTGTCCACTTTCCGCTTTATAAAATACTAGCCGCCTTTGGCGACCAGCCGGTTCGCCAATATTACCGCTCGCTACAATTTTCAATTAAATATTTTATGTAACTGGTCTCTTAATAGATTCTCAAACAAAACAATTTTAATCTTCAAATTTTGATAGTCATACCAAACTTATACTGTTGTTTAGATCGTTTCGTTCAATTTACTCTATATATTTTGCTAATTTGTTGTCATTTCCAGTAAAACGTCAACTTTAATTTAAAGTGAAAATGATGAAATTGCAATTAATATAAAGATATTTTTTAATAAAACCAAGCGTTTTATTTTATTTATCATCTTTATTGCTATTTATTTATTAGTATTATTATTGAATATGAGTATTGCAAACAGAATATCTCGGTATTTAAGTCTTATGTGAACTACAAAATATTTTTGATAATTTATGTAATATCTCAAAGAATAATTCAACAAAAATTTCTCAGATTTAGCATAAAATTCAGTTTTTAGTTTTGCTTTCAAAAGGATTGAAATGAAATCAATAATAATATTTTATTCCAGCCTATAAATATATTTCAAAAATTATGAAATCTAAATTTAATGCAGTAAGTGTCATATTCTGAGAAATATTCTGGACACACCAAATTTTAAATAAATGAATGAATGTTTCTATTTTCCACGATCAACTAAGACTTATTTATGAAGTTTTGAATGTTAAAAATCTAGAAAAACTCAACATTTTCATAATCTTAGACCAATTATTCTTAGAAACCTGCGCGCTGATTGGCGTATTTTTTTTGAAACGATCGATGGAAAATCTAAAATTATCCTTTTTTTATTGAATAGTGATATTCAAATTTTCATAAATCAGTCAGTTTAAGTGATTGATTTAGTTGATTGGAAATTAACTCTTTTTATTTAAAATATTAGTGTTTCAAGAACATTTTGTTATTCGTGATTTCGGCAGCAGAAGCTTTATGTAAAATCAAAAATTCGTTATTTATTAGAGCATTTATTGAATTAAGTTACATAAAATATAATCATTTTTCTATTTAAACCATTTTAGTAAATCTGTTGTGTTCGTGCGTCAACAAAAATAGAATGCAGACAAACTTATTATGAAACTAAATCTTATTACATTATAGATAATATTATCAAATTTACATCAACTTATTTTCATTCAATATTCTAGCATCGTTTTTAAGCAACAAATTAAAAGTTCCAAAAATATCACTGTTGCCAATCTGAATTTCACAACTATTTTCAAAATAAAATTTATAATTATTAAAATAATCGTTTGCTACTTTTAAATAAAATATTTACGATTTATGTCGCAACAGATCTTTGTCTTACTAAAGGTTTACAAATTAGCTGTGTGGCCATGATTTGAATGGATATCTTGTTCATATTAAACAAAACTTGCCTTAAAATAAAACTTATTTATTGGATTAATAATATATAGAGTGTAAAAGATCATAAAAGAATTTTTCTTGAATTTATTTTTTAGAAAAAATAATATTTCATATTTGTTTCATTTCCTACAGACACGTGACGAAAATTATATTTTTGCAGATTTCATTTCCAAAAAGATTTAATTTATTTTCAGTTAGAGCTTTAATCAATGTGATGGCAACACTTTGAAAAAAGCTATTTTTTTCTCCTGAATGCGAAACGTGCTTAATCCTCATTTTTATTTTTGACGAAAAAAATTATTGAAAAAAATAGTTAAAATATTTATTTAAAAATTCATTAAAAATAGAAATTTAATTTTAAGATTAAAACAGTAGTATCATTTAAAAGATAAATTTTTTATCTTTAACTTCATGTAAAAATCTTTTTTGTGCGGTAAAATTTTCGGCAGTTATAGCAGAAACACGTCAAAATTTCGCTTAATTTTTAAATAAATAAAATTCTAATTAAAAATTCGAAAAAATAACCCCCAGGTGCACATTCCCCGCCTCCAAGGTATACACGTGCCAAATTTGGTAGCTGTAGGTTGAATGGTCTGGCCTGTAGAGCGCCAACACACACACACACACACACACACACACACACACACACACACATTGAGCTTTATTATAAGTATAGATATAGATATAGATATAGATATAGATATAGATATTTGAACTGGCGTCCAGATATATGCTCCACAAGCTTAAGTTCCCAAACAGCCAAAACCTTTACCGGACTGAAGTTCAGACAAAAGGAATATCTCGATAGGGTTGAGATTTAAAAAAATCAATGTCTAATTAAAAACGTCAGTGCAGCCTAAATAAATTCAATTCTTTACCTAAATGCTACTTTTCCTAATTAACATTATTGATAATCAGACTATGACTGAAAGTATAAGGAAAGTGTCAGCAGCTTAAAAATAATGAGTATCCCAAATTTTTATTTAAAGTTCCCAAAATTCATTTCAGTAATAATAAGTTTTTTTTTATTTCATAGTTATAATTGTTAATTAGATATATGTAATAATAGTTGATATTATCGTCTGAAGCGCTTTTTAATTAAAGTGAGAAAAACATTTAAACCAGACGATTTTTTTAGAGCCATCGAGTGTAATCCTACCCCCCCCCCTTTTACTACAGCAGAGCATAAAACTTTCTTTACAAATATTGAAATACAAGAACATTTCTTAAAAACCTTTTGAGACAATTAATTAAAAAAATTAATTTATTAAATGAAAAGTTTGAAAACAAGCCGAATCATTAACGGTTATAAATTGTTAACTGTTTGCAGTAAAATTTTTCTTTTAGTGTTCATAAACTAAAGCTAATAAAAAAACTGAACTAGAAAATATTTAAAAAATAAAACAGAAACATGAAAAATAAAAAAAAAGAGAGAAGTTGTTTGTTTCACCGTTGCGTAGTAACCAAGCATAATGATTTAAAAATCGTCTGCTTCTATTCAATTGCTTTTTAAATTTTGAAGAATGAATGAAACAAACGAAGGAAAAAAATGCATGGAAATGAAATTGATATCATTGTAAAGAAAATATTTTAAGTAGATCTAACATGCTTTCTTTAGAGATAATTAGCTACGAAATTATTGATGAAAATTTTTGATTAATTTCAACTGATTAAATATTTAATTAATTTTACTTGTCTGAAATTAATTCTTCAATACATTATTTTCCCTTTTGTCTTAAGTTATAAATGTGGAAAATTTGATTGAATTCAGCCCAGTTGTTTAGGAGGAGATATGGAATTATACATACACACATATTTAAACACAACATTTGTATTGAAATAAAAAAAATCTCTGTTGTCCCAACGAGCCTTAACATCTTTTAGTCTCTTGAAAGATTACTAATTATCTTGAACGAGTAGAGACAATCTTTAGATTTTCTTGAAAAGTAGGAAGTTGTTTTGCCTAAAATTATGATTGATTTTTTAAATATTGATACAAGATTTAATTAATTATGAATAGTAATTTAAATATTTACTTACAATATAATATACTGAGATATTTATTTTCAATAGTAAATTTCAATATCCATTAATTGATAAAAGCGAGGAATTAAATTTTGAATAAATTTTTAAACAATAAGAAACCCAGAACTATTTTGTGGTTAAAGCAAATCATTTTTAAGTATCACTAACTTAAAATAAATCGCAACTAAATATCTTTCTTTATAAGAGTTTTTTTTTACATATCGTTTTCAAAACAAAGTTAGATGCCGCCATATTGTTTGCTGGTGTAATGCTGCTCCTCTACAACTGAAATATGGTTCTTAATTAATAAAACTAATTAAATGTTTGACTGCCACAAAATCTTTACTAAAATTTTCCTTTTTCCCATTTAATTTGAAAGAAAAATATGAACGAAAATAATGTTATAATTTGAATTTTTTTATTGAGGAAAAAAAAAAACGGAGACTTTAATTTTTTGTTTTTGCCAAAAATGATATAGAAATATTTTAAATTGGGATTTATTTGATGTTTTAAGCAAAATAGGAAAATATAAATCATAAATTCATTGAAATATCAGAACTGAATTTTTCGTTGATAACAATAAATTATTTGGCTACTCTATATTATTCAGAACAAAATAAAAAAAATACTGAAAATATTATTGCCTCTAATCGAATCATAATACAAAACATAACGAAAAACTATCATAAAAGTTTAAGGCTTAGAAGTCTGAGAAAAAGAAAAAAAAACTCGCGAGGAATGATGTTATTTTAATCCTTCATTGGGATACATAAACAGTTTTATAAATCATTTCATTTGACAGATAACTAAAGAAACTGCCTCGTCAAATGCAACAATCGCATAAAACCAGTCAGTTTTGTCAGCATATAATCGCAGTTTCAATGTTTACGACTTTCGCTTTGTACTGATCAATAACAGGAAAGACGTCTGAGCGCGAACATCAATAAAAGCAATTCTGTTTCAATGTCTCAGTAAATACATAATTATAACTCCCTGTTATTTTTTTAACACTTTGACAGATTTTTTTCGAAACTCGCTAAAACTAAGAAACTGAAGGTGCAGTCATTAAACTGTCAAAATGATAAATACATCCGTATCGATTATAATTAGAAGGGAATTGAAGGCATTCAAATTTTGTTCTGAAGTGATTCTTTGAATAATCTATCAAAAGAATGACAGAAGAGATTTGAGTTTAATGGCTGAGCTCTTTAAAGCGTGGTGAATGCCCTTTGATCTGGGACAGTGGTATCGGATTTGCAATTTCGCCGAATTATCGAATGCCTGTCACATTTTAACGGGAATACCAAAGGAGAAGTATTAAATGGCGAACAAATGTTAAGATGGTGACTATATGGGACATAAATAAATAAGTGTGGTTGGATGTGAAATGAAATAAAAAATGCCAGGAGATTATAATAAAGATAATTTATTGTGCTCTAAAATTCAGAAGGTTTTCAAAAGTGTTCGAGGGAAAATGGTCAAAATGGTCATTTTGACCACAATGTGTAAAAGTGAAAAAATGCAGTTACCATCTGTAGGTACTCTGGTCATTTCGGGATATAGTCACAATAGAGGGTAATGCCAGATTCCACATTTAGGAGGATGCTTTGCGCAATATTTTTAAGGAGCTGTTAGGGTCATTTAATCCCAATTATAATTTTTCTCTGTCAATGAATGGATAAATGTGTCCTTGCTTATAGGAGGGCATTGTTGACCAACAAGACGCCTCCTCAAAGCATCCCAAATATTTTCAATGGGATTCAGATCTGGAGAACGTGTTGGACATTCGAGGCGTGCACAGACACACACACACACACACACACAAACTAACCAACTCCTGAGTGCTAGATTATATTGAAAATATAGACATTCAAACACAAAAAAATTGGATGGACCATGGAAAAAGCTCAATTCATTGGTTACTTCGACCCAAATTTTATTAATTTGATATAAGTATGTAATAAATTTATAAAACGCTTTTAAAATTATTTCATTTATCATCATTTAAAATTCAAAGATATAAAAGTTTTTAATTTCTAAGTTGTGCGAGATAGGTTTTTTATTATTTTTTTTGAAATTTAATTGCTACAACGTTAATTGTTTTAAAATGCCGAGCAAGTAATTTTTTTAATTTCACTTTTTACTGGAAGGGCATTTTCGATATGAGTTGATAAATGCTTCGGCAGCGACGGCATCTGCCTTTAATGCCCAAAATGATTTTATTTTATATCAGTACGGCTACAAATGGGCTACGCCTTTTTTCTTTTTGCCTTTAGTTGTTTTACAGAAAGGACGCTTTTTCATTTCCTAGACGTGGTCCAATAATACACTTAATACGTCCAATAATCTTTCAGATGAAAAATTAGGTCTAACTGCTAATAAAAATAACATGGAATGTGATTTAACTAAAAAAAATATCTCTGTTATCTACTTTATTACCAAATGTTTTTTCTGATCAGCTCATTAGTCGGAATTATTGGTTAGAAAAGTTAAAATTGAATCTCTTTGTTGGCAACTACAGGGCTTCCTTAGCAAAGTATTTTTAAATTTCATATTTATAACCTATGATATTTTATACATGTATCTTAGAATACATATATTATACGAGTACATACATATTTGTAAATTATAATACATATATTATACGAGTACATACATATTTGTAAATTATAATACATATATTATCATACTTGAAATACGATATTACATATATTATTGCATTTTAATTACATGTTATAATATTACATATATGCATATTATGCATATTACATGTTATAATACATATATGCATATTATGCATATTACATGTTATAATACATATATTCTTATATATGTAGCTTATTATAAACATATTGTTATACATGTAACTTATTATACACATATTGTTATGCATATAACATAATACATGTAAAATATAATATTTTAGAAGCCTTTTGCGATTATGTTTTGGTATTTTATGGCACTATAATTTTCGAAAGTGATCTAAATTATGAATTAAGGATTGAAAGATATTTGATAACACTTCAACTAATCCAGTAATTTGCTTACTGAATCGAAGTATACTCTTAAAAAATATAAGGCCAGAAAGAAGAATAATTCAATATTGAATTTTTTATGAATTATAGAATATATTTCATAATTTACGTTTTATATCAGAAGATTATTTAATAAAAACTTTTCTGATTCAATAAAAAAAGTATTTCGACAGAAAAGCAAAATGGCAAGTTAAAAAGCGATAATATAAAAGAGTTAAGAATTGTTTTTAAGAGTCCAACGTTATTTGAAACTATAAAAAAAATATTCAAAGATAACATTAAAAGCTCGTTTTAAGCAGAGACCAATTCAATATAAACAAAAACAACCCCGAATCTTCATATCTTGATCGTCAAGAATAAAAAACAAACAACAACAACAACAACAAAAAAAAAAAAAAAAACGAAGAGACAAGAAGAGATGAAAGAAGACATGAAGACATTACAAGAAGAGATGAAAGTGATTTAAATTTCATTCTCAACAATGCAAATGTTATTATAAAACATAATTAAAAATATCTTTAATTCGATCTAATCAAATATATATTATAAACTTTGCAGGTAAAATAATTTTTTGAACTTTAAAAAGGTGTAAAAATAATATTTATGCAGATTTTGAATGTTATCGCAAAAAAATGACAAAAATTGCATTTATTTTCATTTAAAATTTCAACAGTTTTAGTTAAAATTTCAAAAAATCGGACTGACTTACACATAACCGTACTTTAAATTTCAAAGCTCAAGGTCAAACAGATAGGTCTGAAGAAAATCAACACATAAACGAATACATACAGGTTCTTCTTTATTATTAATGGAAATTGCATGCATTAATATTAAAATGTTATTTACAAAAGAAAAATATCTCAAAGATAGTAAAAATTAGATTATTAGTGCAATTAATGTTTTCATTTGTGGTAAGAAATATATTTAAAAAACTACATTTTGGGTCCAACTAACTTCAATTTAGTAGAGACTAATAACATTATGTTTTTAAAAACAGCTTTTTGTTATTTTTTCAAACTTTTAAAAAAACTTCCTATCTAATTATGAATATTTGCTACATTGTCTTGGCAGTTAAAATGATTCGAAGTTTGTTACCCCGGTCTAGTCTACAGTGCTGTATAATATCTAAAGAACTTGCTTAAAATTCAAATCAGTTTCGTAAGTTGTATTTTAATGTCAGAAACTTTGTACCCATTCCTCGTGTATGTCCAAAGAAGATCTCTCGCTCTGAAGATAAATAGAGTTCACAATTTAAATTCAGAGTTCGAAAAGTTTTGCAGCAATTATTGACTCTAAATGGCACATTGAAATTCAAATGACACGAACCTCGCAAGCAAATTCTTCTAGGAATGATATCTGGTAACAGTGATTGATCTGGTTCTAGAAAAAAAAAGAACATTTCTAGAAATTGTACTATATAATCATTCGATTGAAGGCGTTTATTTCATTCTTGTTTTGTAAACTTTTCCAATTTTCGTTTTTCTTTATTTCAAATGGCGTGTTTCTAATGATGTATAATATAGCAGATTAAATTGATCGCAACTATTTATCAGTAACGCAGCTGCATTAGTGGAAAGGGGAAAAGTTTTAAGAGAAGGGAAAAAAGATTAAATAAATGAAGTATCACTTCTATTAGCCATTTCCCTTAGGGCAAAATTTGCAGGTGATTAAGTATGGATAGATTAGATGCAGTTATGCAAACGAGAATCAACTATCCTTTTAGGGATTTTGATTTTAATTTGTAAGTAGCCAATGAGCACTTTTATGTAAGTACTATTCAAAATGGATGCAATACTAATCCGTAGGAAAAATAAACATTTATTCCTCAAATAAACAATTTTATTTTCTTAAAAAACATTGGTTTTAATCAGCTCATCATTTTAAGATGGCATATTTTCTGATAATTGCATGATCCGTATGGTATGAAAATCATTCAAAATATCCTACAGGACAGACAATTGGATGTAAACTCACCAAATTTGGTATGTAGTTACTTCTTGGATAGTAAGTGGTCAGTAAGAATGTTTTCTTTGTCCAAAATTTTAAATAGATTTTTAACTATTTTAAAATTTATTGAAATCGTTCTTTTCTTCTTGAATAGTTTTAGGTTTGATTTATTAATTTTATTAACTTATTAATTGAAAAAAATTCTTCAAATTATTAAAAAAATGTTTGTTGACAATTATAATTACTTGAAACTCTATTTTTAGTAATTTATTATTGTTTATATGCTATTTATTATTTATATCATGAATTTTATTAATTATTTATATTCTATAAATAAAAATAATTAAATAATAAAAATAATTATTTTTGCCTTGTTTAAAATAAAAATTTTCGCTTTCTCTTGCGTTTCTTATTTATTTTATTCAAATGTTTTAACATACACATTTTTTTATAATACTCCCAACAAATTAACAAAATTCCATTTAAATTTATTCATTAGAATTTTTTTAATCTAAGGAGTTTTGCAAAAACAGAACGATTTTAAAATGACAGTTTGCCAGTCAGCTTCTTCGCTCAAAACTACTTTCAAGTAGTATGTAAGCTATTGTTACGCAGCTAACAGAATTAGTAAGTTTAACCCCATAACAACAAAACGCTTTTCTTCTTTCATAAAACATAAGCATCTGATCATTCAAAACCACCAAAACCGTCATTATAGTGCGAAAAAATGTCATTTTTAACAAATTTTCTGAAAAAAAAAAAAAAAACCCTGAAAAAATTTCTTACAATTATCTTCTGCAGCGAGTACAGTAGCTCTGTAAATAATAGATCTCGAGTCCAGTTAGAAAAAAAAATTAAGATCGGCTTTCTATATATAAGAGTTTTGCTAGGAGTTTGAATACAGCATCAACAAAATTACAATCAAATATCTACTTTTCTCTGCTTTAAGAAACTGATTATTAAATGTCTCATTATTGTTGAAATATTTGAGTCATTTTGGCAGTTTTAATGGTCCAACTTATAACCGATCCTAAAAAAGTACCATCCTAAATTAAAATTAAAAAGTAATAATTCTTTAGTACGTGTTATTCTGGTACTTTTCCGTTAGCCGGGCGCAAGCGCAATATCGCCAAATAATGTAGAATTCCGCCAAGTTTCTTATGGCCACGTTTTTCGTTAGCTTGGCGACTTGGCTCGCGTTTTGTTCATAATTGGCGATATTTGCGCCCGGCTAACGGAAAAGTACCGTTATTCTTTATAACTATAAAAAACATTTTGTCGAACACCGAACAGCATGCTTGGCCATTATTTTCTAACAAACTGACAAATAATTAGAGCTGCGAATGATCGGGATACAAAAGGACCCAGCTCCGCCTAATCAGATATTATTTAATTTCACATATTGATGGCGCCACACGCAAGGAATAAAAATTTAATTGAATTAATCGAGTAAATGCTTGGGAGATTCCGAATATATTTAAACATTTATTCTCGTTGCAATGTAAAGCTGTGAGTACAAAATAAAGATTTACGAGATTTCTAAATCTATCAGAAAATGTTGTGAGACTCTCTTTTTTTATTGGATGCATTTGCAGCTAAAACTAATACACGAAATGATGTCAAATTTTATATGCAAGCTGTAAAAGGCATGGAGAGATGAACTTTGAAAAAATTAGTACAATCATAGCCGGTATAATATTTTGTGCACTAGGAAATCCACTAGATTGAAAATGTTGTACGGTGGCTAGAAAATTCTAATTTTTAATTAATAAAAGATTTTTTTTCTGTAAGTTTCATATTACATTTTGTATGTGGTTTCTTTGTCATCCGAGTAATAAAATTTTATAGTTTTTGAGTTTTAGCATTTATTGCCCTGTTTTCTTTTATGAAAAAATAATTCGATGACTTTCCTATCGATGGATTTTGTTTATTTTTTATTGAAAAATTCTCCTATTAAAATTTTCCTATGAAAGTGGTTCTATATGAAATTCAGCTTTCTTCTAATCATTGCATCTGTAGCTGCCTTCCATCAGAGAAAGTTATTTTATTATCATCAAGAACATCGAAAATGAGTGAAATATCAGACATCAAATTTCATATTTACAAACCTAATTATATTTAATGAGTTAAATAAACACATTAGAAGGAAAGAAAAAGGAGAAATCAATTATTCAAGGAACGCTACTTTTTTTACTTTATCGTATACAAAGTATTCAAAGAGAAAATACTGTAGTCAACAAAATTTCAATCTCGAGATTTTGACGAAACTCGACTTTATAGACTTGCCTGAGTGCGAAAAATACATTTTTGGAATTATGTCTCTCTGCATATCTGTGAGCACAATACTCTCCATTGACCACTCCCCTGACTTGAACTAGAGTGCCGACTCACTACTGACTACTCGTCTATAAAATTGTTTGATTTCAGCACCAGCTTTTATAGTTTCCAAGACAAGACAAAGAAAGTTGAAGAAAAATAATCACAATTCGAAATCTAGTGGATCGTCAAAATATTCGAACTCGAGGATTTGATGACTTGCCTGAGTTCGACGTTTGTCTATCTATGTATCTCTCATGGCACATGAAAAAGCCAGAAACAAGTCTCGAGGAAGAATGGTACAGGAGAGTTGCATCGAATACCTTTTCACGCGGCAAGATCCACTCCATAGTAAACCATATTCATAAATACCAAGACCTCTTCAAGACTACACAATAGCTGAGACCAGAATGCCTCTTGTGAAAATCAGCCGAAATTATAACTTCAAAAGTCCCTAAAAAATGCAGTTCTCACGAAGGAAATCAAAACTACAGTATTCAGACGGACGCTACAGATTTCTGATTCTTCAGTGGTTATTTATATGCTTATACATGTCATACAGATATTCTCAATGTAATTTATCAATTTTTCAGTTGGTAATCTCATTTCCCTGTAAGTTCAACTCAAAGTCACCATTTGTTTAAGTATTCTGGTCCCCTCTATCCAGTTATTACATCACCAAAAATTGAATACAGTCATGTAGGATTTGACAACAAGGGGATTCTCTCTGGAGAACCCTGGTTGGTCTGTCGTCTCTTTCTTTCTATCAACATTTTTCTTCCTTTTTTTTCCTTCCATCTTGTGCTCATCCAACTGGTTAGATAACTTAGTGTTATAGGCACAGAATGGCGTTATGTTATGTTTGTCTATCCATGAGCACAATAACTCAAAATTGACTTGGAGAATGCAATTTGGAATACAACAAATTTGTAGATTTCTAGCAAATTAGGCGAATTTACACAAAATTTATTTCTCTCCAATTTCGAACGAAATTCGCTCATTGGAATTCTGTTACACCGGCTTTCAGAGAACGATAGAACACACTAACTACCAAACGGAAAGAGCTAGGTAAACAAAATTTAGTGCGCTGGTTTTTAGTATCTAAAGTTCCAATCTGTATATAATGTGGAACCAAATTTGCCTAGGGGTTGACCGTTATTTGATGATTGCAATTTTCTTGCATGCAGGCACAATAACTTAAATAGATGAAGTTTGGTATATGACACAAAATAGCACTTGTGGTATATAATAACAAGATTATAGTTTTGCTTCAAATTTTAGACAACAGAAAGCCATCATGTTCGAGTTTTTGGTATTTGAATATTAGCTGCATATCAACAATTTATCGCCAAATACACATGCGCATTCTTTCTCGCCCACATACGCATGCACATTCGTACGCACATACACGCACTGGCAGCATGCTAGTTTCAGTAGAAACGGCTGATTCATATTAAAAATTGATAGGATTTTTTTAGCTATCATTCGCCAATGTCGTGCTACAATAATACACAGCAATACACAACTATCTGTTTTTTTACTATACTATGAAATACACAATTATGGTGTGAAAATAAAAATCTGAGCACTCGTGGCATTCACTGTTTTACCCAAGGCCCGCAATTTCATGTATGGGGAAAGAAATAATACCTTTATTAGATATTAGATAATATATCTTTGTTAAATAATATACTGAGGAGTTTACTTCCACTGTTGTTTACCATTTGAAACATATGTTGTTTGTTTCGAATGTAAAAAATTGCCATGTAAATGGATTTGAAAATAAATATTGGCGTGACAACCCTTCTAAACATATTATTTTTTAGATATTTTTGCTATCACCTGATGTCAAATAATAAAAATGTTGTTTTAAAATGTGTAGCTATATAAAGATGTTTGCTATTTTCATTTTTATTGCAGTGCTTGGAGAGAAAAAAAATCGTTTGAATACCGAAATAGTACTTTAGTATGAAGAAAGGAGTTGTTTTTTGCATTTTGCTTTAGAATGTGAGTTTTTGTTTTTCGGAGACAAAAGAAGTTTGAAGGTTCCAAAACACGCAAAAAGGATATAAAGAGCTTATCGCTTAAAAGTAGCATAAACAACAGGCCATTAATTTCATTTTGAAAAATAGTCAGCTGCTAAACTTCGCATATGCTTTATTTAGTATTAGTATTTTGTTCGCACCTTCCTTTTATTCCTTTGGAAAACAAACGTCTGAACGAAAATGCATAAAGACTCACAGTATCTGACTATGTTTTAAAGGCTTTTTTAAATGATGACATTTGAAGAAATATTTTTCTATTTTTAAATAATATTTTTACAAAACCTTTATATATTTTTATATAACTTAATATATTAAATTTTAAACATTAGTGAAAATTTATTGGTGAAACCGATAAAGGGAATAACATGTCATTCGATATAAAAATGCGTTAATTTTTTGTTGTTTTTGTTTTTGATTCTCAGTGTGAAGGAAAAGTATTTTTTTTTCAGTATGTTTTTGATTAATAGACTGTCCCATCGTTTTATGGAAAGTCATTCATTTTTTTTAACTTTAAATTTTGTAAATTTTTTTCTTTGTTTTTTCGTCTAATCGAATGAATATGTGTTTTGATCAATTATGTAGCCCAAATCTGCAGATTTCAATATTTCTTCTGGTTTTTTTTTCTTAAAAATGTATGTTAATAACATGAAAATACTATTATATATCAATATTTGTCAGAAGTTCGGTTTAAATGATTTCGATGTGTTTGTTGCCAAAAATTAAAGCATCAATGAAAAATAAATATATTTTAGAAATTTGCAACAATGTCAACAAAGACAAAGAAATTCACGCCGTAAACAATATTTCAAAATAGTATCTAGCACATGGTAAAAGAAAGGAAATGGGAAAAGATAATATTTTTTTTAATTAACTAAATATGAAGGAGAAAAAAGATTTTATAGTATACATTTACAGTATTACTTTTAATTCCATTTTCAGCCGATAAGTTCTATTAAATTGTGTTTAATTTCATTTCTAATTATCTTAGATATAAAACAAAAAGGGCTTAGAAAGATAAAAAATGAACTTTTAGATAAAATATTTTTAAAAAAAAATATTGATTTTCAGCCAAAAATTTGTTTTTTCTTGTTAACGGATGTTTTGAAAATCTATAAATATGCAAAGTTACCATTGAAATAGTTATTATTTCCTCTTAAACAAATATGGCCAGGAAATATTTGCATATAATACATAAGGATGCTTGAAGTTTTGTTTGCGTAGGTCATGATTTATCTATATGCCATCTCTAGATCACAAAAGTAACTTCTATGTGGTTGTCCATTTCACTGTGGGTACTGCGAAGCATATTTACAATCATTGATGCGAGTTCTGTAATTGCATAAAAGTGCAATGCAATAGAACTATTGTAATTATTGAAATCTGAAATCACTTTTTGTTCTTTCACTTCAGTAAAATGTGACATCATTTCTGTCTTATCGCTTCATTTGAGTTCATTTGTGAACGAACTGAAATTATTTATTCAGAAAATTTCACATGACATCGTGAAAGGGATTAAAGCATGGATGTTGCACGTGCAACCAAGGGAACTGATGCAGAGTATTATTCTACACTCAAACAAACCTTTAAGTTTTCTCCTGCATTAAAATTTTTTTCATTCCATTGTGCGGATTGATGACAGTACAAGAAAGGTATAGCCTTTAATCCGTACAAATGTTTTGAAATATCCTATACAACATCCAATTCCTGAAAATTACCGTCATCAAATGAATCTTGTACAAGAGATCAAATTATTATAAAATTATTTTATTATTATGCAACAGTGTCTTCTGGTTAAATTGGAGTCAAATCACACATCGCATTATCAGTCACAGTCCAATATTAGTTTATTACTATGTTATTTTCGCTTTTACATTTGATGCATTTTAAAAAAAGATTTCTTATATTTCTATTTTGTTCCTGTTTCTTTTACGGCTTCCAAAAATATGGAAGTCAAAAATTGTTTTATTTAGTTTATGAGAAAATGTTAATCAGTTAGAGATTTTCTTTAACTTCTAAAGTTGACCACCCTCCACCTCTGAAGAAATAGAGAATAGTGTATAATTTTGCATGTGTCTGTAGAATACTTTAAAAGCAGTACAAGAGATGTCAAGAAAAAAAATAAAACACACGTTTATTGCGTATAATTCTGCGAGTTGACAAATTGCTGAAGAAACAGAAAAAATGTTTTATTAAGTTCAAATAAAATGCCCCATCAGTTACTGTTTCTTATTTTTTATATCTTTCTGAAAATAGCATCAAGATAAATAAACTGAAAAGTAAAAATCGCACATCCGTGAATTGGATAGAATTCAAAGAGCTAAAGAACGAGAGAGTGAAACGAACACTTGCGAGACGACATAATGAGCCTTTAGACGAAAGAAAAGAGAGTTGGCATCAGAACTTTAAACAAGAAAACTACAGAAAGCAAATTGTAATGAGGGCAAAGGGTTAATTGCAGTGTACTTGCAAACCATTATCTATTGGCTGGATCATTTGATGCCTCAATGTAATAGACCCCCATCAAGAAACAGTGAGATAAGGTTCTTTGGAAAGCAAGTAACTGGCTTTATAGCTCTCGTGATATGGTATCGAATGTTCTAGAGCAAACGTCAGAATTCGAATAATATAGACAATATAATACCTTCTTTTAGATTCTTTTGATGAAAGCCTGCATCTCCTGAATGCATCAAGAGGATAGAAAAGGGAAGGAAGGTGGCCATTCTTGCAACTACAAGGAAAGCTAAAAAACCAAGAGCTCCTAACCCCATTCGACTTTCGCAAGCTGTAACTTAATATTTATTATTTTGTGTTTTGTAGCTTAATGAAGAAAACTGAGTATAAATTTCGGTTGCATTCCTTTACAACAGCAGAGAGACCAATTTTTATATCTAAAATTTTGACCAGAGAATTGCTGACCAATTATCTAAGTCGTTGCATTTTTGTATTATCGCGGTCACATGCACGCAAATACCCAAACCATAGAACGGTCCCCCTTTGAGGGATTTGGTCCAATATTCATGCCTATCTGCATTTTTGAGAATTCAATTAATTTTCCAAATTTCATCTACCAAATTCTCTGAGTACTTTTGTTAGCATACTCAAACACAGATGGTAAGTCATATTTCTGACTCTCCGAGCCGCCACGAAGGCACACGTATTTAAACCATAAAACTGAATGAACGGACCGCCGCACAGTAATATTGGCGGAAATTGTGGCTGAGTCCTAGGGGCCACCACCGGTCACGGTACAACCCTCCCCGAAGGAAGTATGTCCCGTCATAAATGGGAGGAATCACATCCCCTACCTATTTGTGTACCCTCCAGGGTGGAGAGATCCAACCACAATGCAGAAAGCATCTCATCCTCATTTTGAGGTGCCCCCCTGGAGGTTCGCCCAAATGGATATCATGCCCAAAACATATTTTGGACTTGGGAAGGTCTGACACTGGAAGATATCACGTTCATCAAAATCTTGAGGTCAAATTGTCTGACAATTATAATGCATTCTTTTTGTATACGCCATATAAGAGAACTTAAAAATTGCTCTTTTAAGTTATTGCAAATGTTTCTTCTTCCTCAAATGATACATGTACTATTTTTCATTTTCCCATAACTGGCTGTGGTTGACGTCATCCTTTTCTTAAAAATTACTTACTTCCAGGGAACCTCCATTTAATAGCCGAAGCTTCTTAAGAACGCACTTGCGAAGACACACAGGGCAATTTCTCTGTACTCAGAAATGCAAGATTTCCCAATTTGTGGCGTTCCTCACCCCCATAACGTTTCATTCTTCTGACGTCAAACCAGTTTTGGTAAACAACGGAGTCCCAATTTCCCCGCTTAAAGTTTCCTCCGCCGAGAGCTTTGCGCCCATAAACAACGGATTATAACAAACTAGCCGTTTCGGACTAGTTGGATTTTATGGCTGCACGGAGTTGAATGTTCTCATCAAAAGGAAACTTTGGAAGAGTTTTCACTCGGAAAATTTTATGAGGAGGAATGCGATTGTATCCATTTCTTTCGAGAAAGAATTCGCTTTTCGAATGTTACAGCGACGCTTTTATGGTTGCTTCCTTATTTTTTTTTGTATAGAAGAAATGCATTGGATGTTTATGGAAAACCTCGATTTTATTTTCGATTGTAAAGTTGGAGATGCTGTGAATTAAGTATTAAGAAGGAAATGTGGATGATAGAAGTTAAGGTGGAATTTTTTAAACAATATTTGAATGCGTTTCAGTACGGAAAGAAAGTTTTCTAGTACGGAAAGTAAAGAAGTAGAAAGTGTTATAATCGTCAAAAAAAATCCTATTTTGAAATTTTAATGAACCTCTATGTTTTAGTTCTCCCTATGGTTTTTAAAGAGTTATTTTTCAAAGAATATTTTAAATCTGTTTAAAACGTTGGTACTGCTATTTCCATGTTTTTTTTTTTAAGTTAGCATTTTTATTTTTTAGGAAAGCTACCATTTCATTACAATTTTCAATTCCCTACTCAGACGTAAAAAGACACCTTGGCAAATTAATTCACAGATTATGGCAAGAATCTTGGGATTTACAGGTCTCTAACAAATTATGGGTTATTCATCCTTCTATCAATTTGTGGCCAAATCTCCCGGTGCGAAAGCATGATGTTAAAATAATTCGACTGCGCGTTGGTCACACCCGTTTCACACACAAACACCTTTTGTTTGGTGAAGGGTGTCCCAAATGTACAGCGTGCCATGTCGAATTTACGGTCATTCACATACTATCAGAATGCCCTGTTTTCAATCACCACCGAGTACGCTTTTTTAGTGCATCATCTCTGAGTATTAGTGACTTAGTGGGGGAAAATCCACATTGTAACGTTTTTACACTTCTGAAAATAATTGGATTTTACAATCATATTTAAATAGCAAATCTTTTTACACTTTTAACCTTGTTTACTATAGTGAACACTTTGCATTTTAAAATTTGCATTTGATTTTTACTGATATAATTCACCGTACCATTTAACCAGTAACTTCTACCATACTATTGGCGCAGAATGGCCAAATGTGGCCCTTGCGCCAAAAAAAACCTCAACTAACTAATTAACTCATTTTCTAGTATTCAAAGTAAAGAAGGTAGAAGTATTATAACGGTAAAAAAACAAAAAAAAGATCGAATTTTTAACAAATTTTAATGTTTTTTCAGACCTCCTTGAATCCGAAAAATGCATTTTTACTTAATTATGTTATGACTGAGCACTATAACTTTAAAACGCCCCTGAACTAGTCGAATGAAACTTCTTATATGATTTAGCATGAAATTTATGGATTTCTAGAATACTGGAAAGAAATACATTTTAAAGAAGTCTGTCAGTCTGGCTATCCGAGTACAGTGAATATTATAACTACAAACCTAATACAGCTAGGTAGATAAAATTTGGTATACAGGCGTAGCATTTAAAATGCAAATATTTATCAGAGTTCGAAACAATTTCGTCAAACAGTTTACTGTCTGTCGGTCTGTACTTTCGCATACAAGTAAATGCAATAATTCATAAATTTAATGACTTAGAGCGATGAAATTCAGTATGTAATTTTGTGACTACAACTGTAAACAATTGGATTGGATACAATCTGCAACAATTTTGGAAAACATTGTCAAATGACTGACTGTTCTTTGTCAAAGGATTGACCTGTTCTCTGTCTGTTCTTTTATATACATGTAAACGCAATAAAAGTCAAAAAAGTAATGACTTAAGTAAATGAAATTTGGATGCTATTTTGTGACCAAAATTGTACTTCTGTGAATAATTTTGGCATTAATAGATCTGAAAAAGCATGTCTAAAATACACATTTGATTTTCTAGTTCTTATTTACGAACTGCATTCCACTGATTAATCGCGAAAGTTTCTATGATAATA
Organism: Argiope aurantia; assembly: GCA_026543865.1. Taxonomy (NCBI): domain Eukaryota; kingdom Metazoa; phylum Arthropoda; class Arachnida; order Araneae; family Araneidae; genus Argiope; species Argiope aurantia. Next base: position 171,409 of record JAPMOR010102596.1, on the reverse strand, counting down.
AACAGTATCATTACAATAGTTCGCCAAATATTATGTAATTAATAATGCACAAAAATTGATTATTTTCGTAAATTACGAAATACAAAACTCTCATTCACGTGATCCTGAATATAAATATCTGAGCACTCATGGTCTTACGCAAGGTCTATAACTTCATATTAGAGTCGAATGGGGAATGACACCTTTACAAGAGAGATTATGAGAAAATTCCGTGGAGACTCCCGAGTTTTATTTAAATATTTTTTCCCTTTCCCAACGATGAGTCTTCCTTAAATATTACCTTTCCCTAAAGATGAGACGTAAACAATTTTTTAGACTCTCCATGTGATATTTCCCATAATAAATCATAAGAGTGGATTATTTAGCTTAAGCAGGCATATAAATAAGAGTTTTGTTTACATAATTTAAATGCAGTTTATCTTTTTTACCTCCAGCTGTTTTTTTTAATTTTAATTTTTAATTCATCCCCTCCCCCCCCCCATCCAATTATTCTTTGATTTCTTCTTAAAATGATTTTTGTATTCAGTACTTTTACCGACAGTGTAATAATGTATTTATGTTCCCATGAAAGACCTACGCTAGAGAATGTCAATATTCTCCGAAGAATGTCGATAAAAGACAAAATATTAGTTTATTTTTTTACACATTCATATCATCGACAATGTACGTCGATAAATATAAATAATACTTTGGTGTGAAGTGAAGAGAGAAGATACAACCAGACAGGTGAGCATTCGATCATTTTTCGATTAAAAAATATTTTTTTTTTTCAATTAATAAAATAGTTTAAATCTCATAATTTTTATGCAATATTATTCTTTTTCTCATTTCAAGAATATTATTCTTTTTGTTTTAACAGTTTATTTTCAACATTAAGTTTTATTATTATTGCTTCCTCCTGTTTTACCATGTATCATAATATATTTTAATAGTAAATTGAGATGTAAATGTTGCATTTTGGTCTTAATGTTAGAAAAGTATTTTTATACACCATTAGCGCATGTTAAATGTCGACATTTGATGGCATAAGTAAGAGATAATATTTTGCAAATATTTCGGGTAGACACTAATAGACCATGAGAATGCTGATATTCACAGGTGAATACCGGAAATTTCAGAATACCAGAAATATTGGCGTTTCTATATATCAATCAGTCAAAGTAACACATATAAATAATTATAATAACTAAAAACATCTAAAACGTTTCCCCTCAGTTATGGGTAATGCTGTGATAAATAATTATATTTATTAAAAACGTATAAATATTTTACTTCTATATAAAAATAACGTGCATTTAAATGCTTATAATTTTTAAATGTGAATTTTTCAAATATATATATATATTTATAAAAACACTTCTTTTTGTTCAAGAATATGATCCAGACTTCTGATACAAATCAAGAAATTAGGACTCCATGATGAATTTCCCTTATCTAACTTAAAATTTTTCTAAGAAATTATTTATTACATTAGAAATATCTATCGGGTAGTATTCAAAATTATTTTTTGTGACATGTGCACGCACTGAATAGTATACGAGAAAAATGTAATAATTCAGAGTTGTATGAGGAAAAAGTGAATGCATGTCCACACCTCCAAACTTGACAAAAAACAAGTTTTAGTATCCATTACCTTTTAACTTTAATATTTATTCTTTTTTTATATTCGTATTTCATTAATATAATAAACTTGTGTGCCCTATATATTTTGTGAATCCAATAATTTTAAATTTTCTATGTGTTTCTAGTTTGCCTATAAAAAATTCATATTTTTTATGTACTTAAGTTTGCGAATGTAATACATTTAAATTTTCTGTGTATTTGCATTTTGTAAATGTGATACATTGAAATGTTCTGTAAATGTAACAAATTTAAATGTTCTACATACTTATGTTCTGTATGTTATGTGAATTTTATTTATTTGTGTTTTGTGAATATAATAAAATTAAATGCTACGTATATTTGCGTTTGAGAATATAAGAAATTTGAATATTCTGTATATTTTGTGTTTTATAAATGCAATAAATTTAAATGTTACATATATTTGGGCATTGTGAATGTAATAAATATAAATATTTTGTATCTTTCTGTTTTTTGAATCTAGTAAATTAAAATGATTTTAAAAGATTTAGTTGGCTCATAGTATTGGTTTAAACTTTTCTTACGAATATTTTATTATTGGTTTAAAACAAATGGTTTAAGTGAATTTAAAGATTTAGTTGGCTCATAATATCGCTTTAAATACTTTTCTTTTGAATATTTTATTAACTTCATAAGCCTACTTTTCGTAGTTTTCGAAGTCTTGGAATTCTTTAAGAACTTTAACATTTCCTGTTTAATTTTCATGCCTAAATATTTTTTCGGGCAACATAAAAAAAAAAAAAAAAAAAAAAAAAAAATTCTTTCCACTTGAAAGTTATTAAGTTAAATAAATAAGTTATTAAGTCAAAGAAACTTTTGACTTTAAAATATGAAAAGCGAGTATGCAAATTTTTTCTGACTTGCACCGTGGCTTATTAGTATATATATTCAGAGCGAAATCATAAAAATGGGATATTTAGAATATTCAATTTTGAATGTACATTGGTTTCTAAAAACTACGTTTTACTTCGAAGTAATGAAAGGACTGTTATATATATCGATATATCCATATCTATCTATCTATATATTGTTACGGATACCCAGAGGTTCTTTTTCGATTTGTTATTAGATGAAATAAACTTTCCTTTAGTGACAGACGACGACTTCTATTAGCTCGGAGACGAATACACAACACACAGCAGCACACTACATATACAACTGCCGAATCACAACTACACGACCGGTTACTACATACACGACTCGATGCTGCTTCCACACAGCTCAATTCAGCAATCGTTTGAGCTCCCCAGAACACTTCTCTTTACAGGATTGATCCATCTATTCGCCATAGACTCTTTACACGATTGATTTCGGCTTGAGACTGCCGCCCTTTCATAGTTCCCGGAGGCTGGCAGAGAAGGTTCTGAACCAATCAGGTGTATCTCGGTTCCTATTGGCTGACTCGCTAAAATTCTGAAAGTTTCTTGTAATATCTATATTGTTGCCAAATTCGTCTCCAAATTGCCAAATGGTAGCCAAGCTCTGAGATCACTGCTGCGATTCCCGATCAGTGCCCAACAGAGCTGATCGTAAAACGATATTTCCAGTAATTAAACTAAGCTTGCTGAGAAACAACATAACAGGTTTGTAACAATATGTACATACCTTTTTTCGAAATAGAACTGTAACTTTACTTTTAGTATAAAATGACAAACATGACATTGTGGATAAAATGGGGGGAAAAAATCAAACCTCACATCTGAAGTCTGATTAGCAAGATTATTATTTTAAACTTAATTTGTAGATACTGTTTTCGTCAAACTTGATTACATCAGCCGTTGAATTCTGTGCATGACGAATTTTTTTTTTCCATCAGAATTTACAAAAACATAATAGATATATCCAATTATGTTGCATTAATGAGGAACAGTTTTTAAAATTGGGAGGGAAAAATGTAAATTTTTTAAATGTTATTTTTTAATTGCTTTCTTCTGAAATTAAATCTTAAGTATAATATTTATAAAATTAAAAATTTAATCATTACATTAGAAGCAAATTTTAAAAAGAAGCTATTTAGTACAGAAAAAAATAACTCGAATTTTCTTAACTCTTTTATTGACAATGAAAGAAAAAGTAAGATTAAATATTTTTAGCAATAATAAAAACAATTTGTTTTGAGTCACAAAAATGTTATTTGAAAATATATTTAAAAATATTTTTTAAATTCATTAACCGTAAATAAAATATTAAGTTACTTCAATTAAATATTATTTGAAAGATGTGGAACTAAAATTTTTATTCTCCAATATTTCCAAAATCTATTACAGGGAAATAGCAAAATTCTTCTGAATTTTTTATTAATTAATAAACTAATTAAAATCTTCCGAGAAAAACTTTTGCTCTTAAATGCGCATTCTCATCCTATAAAATATGTTTGGGCCCAAAACATATTTTATAGGATATTATAGGCAAAAAAGTCTGGTATCTCTATATCTACGGTCTCCTTTATAAAGCATTACATTCGGAACGTAACGATTTTAAGTGCATAAACTTTGAAGAAAAAGTGCGAGTCTAATTCCTTATCACGATATAAAATTAATCTAATCCATTGCTTAAAAATAAATTAATGAATTAAAATGGCAAAAAAGTTAAAAACCTTAAAAAAATTGAACTACAGATAACTGGAACAATTATTTACCTGAAGGTGAAACCCTGGGGGGGGTGCACTTCGAAATGAGGATGAAATGCTTCCGGTATATTGATTGAATTTCGCCACCCTGGAGGGTACACAAAAAGGTGAGGGATTTGGTTCCTCCCATCGATGACGGGACGTACTTCCTTCGGGAAAGGTTGTACCGTGACCGGTGATGGCCCTTAGGATTCAACCACAGTTCCCGCCAGTGTTGCTGTTGTGGCGGTCCGGTCAATCAGTATTTTATTCTTGTTCCTTCGGGCGGGTCGGAGAGTTAAAAGTATGACTTACCTGAAAGTGTCTTTTTGGACCCTTAGTAGCATAACAAAAATTGTCATTAGGTACTTTCACCCTTCATATGCTTCAATAAAGTAGTCAAAAATAGTTTAGAAAATCATTTTGACTTAAAATGTCTCATTAAAATTCGCAAACTAAATATTTTTACTTGAATTTTTAAATTATTATAAATTAATACTTATTTATTATTTTGAATTATAAGTTCAAAATTGTAAGTTTTATTTTTGCTTTCTCGTACATAGAAGTACTATAGTCTAAATACTTAAAATATATACAGTACTATAATCATCAAAAATTCCCAACTCGGGGTTATGCTGAATCTACACTTTTCAGACCTCCCGAATACACATATACTTTGTCTTTGTATATCTATGAATCTGTGAACACAATAATTCAAAATTACTCTAAGCTAGACATGTGGAATTTGGTATATGAATTTAATTCGAAATTTGTAAATTTCTATCAAAGTTTCAATGAAATTTAGTCACAAGAAATCTAGCTATCAGAATGCAGATAAACAGGATAGCTTCAATACATAAAAAGCTTGACGAATAAAATTTGGTACACAGATTTAGCTTCTAAATACCAGATATGTATCCAATTTTTATGTCAATCCTAAATAGAGGTTGACCGTCTGTCGGTCTGTGCTTTCACATACATAAAATAATATAGTAATTCCAAGCTACATAGAAAAATAATACCATATCTTAAAAACGTAAAAATATGATATATATATATATATATATATATATATATATATATATATATATAT
>JAPMOR010102596.1:135201-165667 GCA_026543865.1 Argiope aurantia | reverse complement strand
TATATATATATATATATATATATATATATAAAAGCGCGATAACTTGAAAACGGATTGACTTGGATAAATGAAAGTAGGGAGACAATTTTAACATTTACAGTGTAAATTTGTATAACATTTTGAATTTTCTTCAAAGGTTGACAGCTTGTTAATCTGTATTTATGTATACAGGTAAACTCTACAACTCAAAAATGCAGAATTTTTAATAAATTAAATTAGGTATGTAATCTTGCTACGAAGTTGTTGCAGTTTACTAAATTTTGGCTTCATTTGTCGAGAAAAGGCGTCCATAATTTCATTTTCTACATTATACTTCGATTTTCTACATGACATAATTGGATTTCTACATTATACTTCGATTTCCGACATTATGTAATTGGTTTTTCTACATTATATTTTTAAGAATATAACGCTTATATACAAAGCTTTGAAAATACTAGAACGCTAAAAATAATTTGCCTTTGCCAAAGGCACACAATTTTATGGTGAAAAAGTAGAGTATTACCTTTAATAGAGAATACGTGAGAAAGTTGCAGGAAGACCATTAAAGCTGATTTTTAATAAGAGAAGCTTTGCTTATAGTAAATGAGATATTAGAAATGTCTTTGAAAATAACGAAGCGTTTATTGATTTTTCAAGCGTGCGCTTTAGAAAGTCTCCTACTACACACAAGAGCACTGCTACATATTGCATTAGCTTTGCTAATTGGATCAATTAGTTTCGATGGGGTCTCTAATTAAGCCCAAAAAGGAATCGTTATCTCAAGAGGCATATGCATATTTCAGATATTTCTAAAAAGGTAAAAAGATATAGCTAAGAAAATAATTTTAAATTAACTTTGTTGCTATGTTCCGGCGATTTGACCCAAAATATTTTTCATTTGTTTATAGACAACGGCGGTATTAAAATATTTGATAGACATTTTATGATTTTATTCCAGAGGATACACTGTTATTTCTAAGAAAAGAGTTTTTATTTATATACTAGCCACCTTTGGTGACCATTTGGTTCTCTAGAATTAATGGCTGCTAGAAATTTTAGTTGTTGCTTCAGAAAAAGATTTTTTAAACTTCATATTTTCTTAGACATAACTACTACTATTTTAGAGGGCTAGTAGCAACTTGTTCATTGTTCTATATATTTCCCTAATTTTCGGTTTATATATTCATATATACAATTACTCCACAGAGAAAAGCAGCAGTGTTTAAAAAGGGATTAAGTGCTTTTCAAAATTTTCACGATTGTTTAGTTCTGAAATTAAATCTTATTCTTAAGTGCATCAAAGTTTCAGAAGTTTTATGAAAGGTATGCTTCAGTGTGAAATCTATTCAACATGGAAAAATAAGCCGAATCTTCATATCTTAATCATCAAAAAATGTAAAAAGAAAGTCAAAAGGAAATATTAGCAATCACAAAGAAAACAATTTGAATTTCATTTCAAAAAGGAAATATATTTTAGTAAAATATGCTTGAAATGTCTTAAAAATTCAATAAAAATACAAAAAATAATTATATGCCAAACAAATTGGTTATTATTGCAAAGATAATACTTAGAATTTTAAGATGGTATAAAAATTATTTTTTTGTGCTATAATACTTTCGAAAACATTAAAGTTTCACTTCAGCTTTGATTGGTTAAAATTCTGCGCAGTAACTACCGGATGCAAAAAACAGCTCGGGTATGTACTGATTAATATGTCCATCATTTCCACAAAACTGTTTATATTATTACTACTTTTAATAGAAAATTATATATAATTTAAAATTTGAGTTATTTATTTTTATCTAAGCTATATAAAATTGTCGAATATTTTGATATATATATATATATGTGTGTGTGTGTGTGTGTGTGTGTGTGTGTGTGTGTGTGTGTGTGTGTGTGTGTGTTGTTGCGTTGATATTTTTCATAGAACGCTTTTGATAAACTCTGATCGCGAAGGAAGTTGAGAAATGACAAAATTTGTTATCTTCTTAAACAGGGATTCTTCCCTTAGGGTTAATAATGGCATCTTTCGCAAAAACTAGTTATTTCTTCCACTTTCTTTTCGAATGCAGTCGCAGAGTAAAAGGTAGTAATAACCCGATGTCTCGTAAAATATAAAGTGTTATGGCTTCAATCTCATATCATTACAGATCAGTGTTTTTATTTCGTATGAGGCAATCTTAGTTTATAGTTTTTCACCTAATAAAGTCTTATCTGTTCAGGAGGGAAAACATTAGCACACAAAGAACTAGTCTCTGTTTTGTTAGGATTACTTAGTTCGGTCTGGAAAATAACTCTTGATATTATTAAGAAAAAGTGAAAACGATAGATATTTTAGTTATTTGAAATCAGGCATACTTCCACACGAATAAAATAAATTGAATAAAAGTATCTTTTAAAAAATTCACTTTTATTACTGTACTTAAGGATATATTTTTTCATTGTTTCATACTTTGTTGTATTTAATGCATTATCCATTATCGTAAAAATCATGAAACAATGAAATCAAGCTTTCGTAAATTCACCATCAGATGGCGCCACAATTGTGTAACTAAAATTTAATAAAATAAATCAGTCAACTAATAGTTAAATTTTTCAAATTTTGATTATCTGTTAATGGATTCATTTATTAAATTTATAAATTGTCATACAGAAGCAAAAAATATGTTCAAAATTTAAGAACTCTACAAAGTATCAGGAAGCAAATGAAAAATTGATATCAAATTTTCCTCTATATAAATATGATAGAACCTTTTCTTATTTACATGCGCCATTTGTTACTGCACTTGAAAGCAGAATTTTTTTCTCCACTTTGTTCTTTTTTGTCCTCAATTTATTATTCACTATAATAAACATAATAAAATGCTTATATCAATTTCTAAAAATATCATTATTAGATGACGTTATGACAAAACTTCAGTTATTCAGTAAAGTTCAGTAAAACTTCAATTGTTAAAAAAGAAGGAAAAAAAAAGAACTAAAAGGATGTCACAAAATAGAAATATCGTCTATACAACGTCGAGTTAAATCTACACTAATACATTTGTTTGGAATGCTTTGTTTGTCATTTGCATACTTTAAATGTAAAATTTGGTATAATAACAATTATATAAAGTTCTGTTATTCCATTTTCACGTGGTTCAAACATGAAAAATATTTTTTTCTTTATTAATTCCTCGTTTACGAAATATCGTGGAAGCTTTGCAATCGTCAAAAAATTCAAACTTGAGATTTTGACAAATCTCCACGCTTCAGATCTACCCATTTTCTCTTCCTGAGTTCTAAAAACATATTTTTGAAAATATGTCTTCTGTCTGTAACTTAAAGACGACGCTTAGACAACATGGATGAAAAATGAACTATATATACCATTAAATTGTAAATTGACCAAATTTGTAAATTTCTATCAAATTCTGACTGTAATAAATTCCGAGAAGTCATTTTGACCGATTGTTCGAGTCCAATCAGTCAAAAACTCAACAAATACAAAACGCAAATAAGAAAATGAAATTTAGCACAGAGGTTTAAGATTTTAAATATAGTCACTTATCAAATTTTGAACCAAATCCTTTAAACGGTTGACCGTCTGTCCGTCTGTAGCTTCGCATTTAAGTGAAATAATGCATAAACACAAAGTCTTAAATCAATGAAATTCCACATGGGATCTCATGTCTACAATTGCAATTCGGCATCAAATTTTGGTTTCATTCAGCCAAAAAGTATATGGTGAATAGCATATAAGCCAGTTAACAACTCTTCTATCCGAACGATCGTTTTGGTATAATTGTTAAGTTACATGTTTGCTAACCAAAAGGTCCCAGATTCTATCCTTGCTCATTCCCATACCGCTTCATTGGTGACCTCGGACAATGAACCTTCAACCTTCATACAGCTGTTGTGGCACCATCTACCCGCAACCAAAATCGTCAGACTCACGTGACGCAGCAACCTGAAGTCGCCAGACACACTTGGCGCATCAGCACCCACACACGCTCGCCATAACGCTTAGCGCTATTCAACTGGGCCCATTAAGACAACAGCTAATATTATATCACCACTCACCATCCATATCGTTCGTCTCACCTCCGACTCACTGGTGGGAGAGTACTGTGGTGAATAACCAGTTAACAACTCTTCTATCAGAACGATAGTTTGGGTATAATTATTAAGTTACTGGACTGCTAACCACAAGGTCCCAGGCTCTATCCTAGCACATCACCTATCGCTTCAAGTAAATCCAGTAAAAAAGGCTAATAATTAGATTCAGTAAAAAGATTCCTGCCAAAGATTAACATTTCACAACTTGCCCGTGCAAGGTATTACTTGATTTTATACGGGAGTACGGGGATTACGCCTTTATTGAAAGATCGGTGAGAACGTTCCAGTTAGGGCATTGACACTGGTGTAATAAATCATCAGTTTTATTGAATATTTAAAAATCATTTCATAAGACATACTATCACAATTAAAGTATGTCAATTCTAACAACTTTTTCTTCAGCGATCAGTTTGCTTAATTGATGTAGAAGAGTAAATAGAATGAATCAAATATTCAATCGATTCAAATTAATTATGTATTCTAATTATGGACGGTAATCCAAAATTATATTAGCAGGAATATCCAGGAACTAGGGAGAAATTTACATTATATACAATTTTGAACTGAGTATTCCAATTAGCCAAGCTCTCCTAAGTAGTAATTAGATTTCCAGCACATTTGCAGATCTACATTTGGTATAGAAGTTTCCCGTTTAAATAATTTACTATCCTGAAAGCTGTTAATATTTGTGCCGCAAAATTTAACATTACTAGGGAAAGATTATGGATTACATGCATTTAAAAAAACTTATGATAAAACAACCAGAGTATTCTCCTTTCAACTTTTTCATATATTCAGTCAATACAGATATTTTTTTTATATTTCATAGTACTTTCGGAACCCCCCCCCCCCTAAGAAATTGAGGATGTCATCAAACTTTCAATTGAAACTTTTCAAACTTGCCTTGAAACTTTTGATTTTCGTTTGACTTAATCAAACATTTGATTTGCAACTTTGAATCAAGAACACATATTATAAAGAGGTAGACAAATGTTACTTGTGTATGTTAAAACAATTTAATAAAAATCTACAATTATGATTCAAAGATCATATATAAGGTATGTGCTTACCCTAAAATAAAGGTTTTCGTGAAAATTATCGACATTTTTATTCTGTGCTCGTTTTATAGCTCATACATTAACGATTCCAGAAATGTTTCATTTTTGTTGTTACGTTAATTAGAAGCAAAATTACAGCCTAATTAATAAATCGGAAGTTGATGTTTTGCAACCGAATTTGGGAATTGAAAGGAACGCAAAAATGTGAACAATACATTTACACGTCTATTTTGTATTTTTTAGTCGATATAAATGCCGAAATCTTTTTAAAAAATATAAATAAACGTTTCATTTTTTAATTATTTTTTAAAATCAGGCAGCAATTTTTTTAATTCAAGTTTCAGTAACTGAACGACAATACTATTATCGTTTGTAGCTTGTTTACACTCGTAATTCAAAGCGTTTTTCTTGTTTTCAATCGATTTGTTCAAAATTTTAGCATATATTCTTTTTATATACAAGGGGTTATCAGGAAATATGGAAGCTGTTGGGGCTTACAGAATTTTTGAAAGATCAGTATTGAAACGAGAGTTACAATACACCGAATATTTTGGTGATGGTGACTCTAAGACATTTCTGAAAGTAAAGGATGTCTATGTAAAAGATACAGTTACAAAATCTGAATGTATAGGGCACGTTCAAAAAAGAGTAGTGTCACGACTTAAAAAATTAAAAATGAAGACCAAAGGATTCAGTGGAAAAGATGCTTCGGAAAACAATTGAAATTTTGAAACGTAACATTGTGCTTTTCTTCATCCTTTTCAATCAATAGGACATTTGGTTCATCATAATTATTGGTTAAGGGTGAGAAAGGAAAATTAGCCATTTGTTTGATGAAAAATTGGACTGCAAGGCGTTTAATTTTTTCTGAAAGTATTTCTTGGCCTGAAAGTTTTAGTAAAATGGTATTGAGGGTGCTATTGTTTCTTCTCAGTGCCATTGTTTGGATTGTATTACAGGATTTAAGATATGTTTCAGTAAATTTGCTAATGATGTAACTACTGTAATAAAATAAAATAAATATGCTGTTATTAACGATTGTGATTATTTATTTATTTATTTATTTTTTTGTTCTTGGGATCAAAAGTCTTAGGGATCCTAAAATTTTGAGACCTTGTAATTTTTTAGTGCCTTATTTCTAAGACTTTTTGAAATTTTGCCATTTTGATTAGTTTTAGCAAACGGAATTGCAAGATATTTGATCGATTCATTCCGTATAAGTGAAAATCTGTCATATGTTACATACGGAAGTAAAATTGAGCATTTTCTCGAGCGATCAATTATAGCAGTTTTTACAGAGCTAGTGGAAATTTTATAATAAGAGCACCATTTATAAATATTTTCCAATGTATTTTGCAATTTAGTTTTAATATAATCCATTGAAGGATGAGAACAATAAACAAAAATATCACCAGTAAAGATGGAACACTCGACATTTGTGTGTAATGTTTCAAAGAGATCATTCACAAAAATGACAAAAAGAATCGGAGAGAGAACACTTCCCTGCAGAAGGCCTTTCTGAAGGGGATTTAAATCAGAAATTGTGTCTCGCGTTTAATTTGAAACATTCTTTCTTGCAGAAAATTGTGCATCCATTTAGCAATATTGCCTGTAATGGCAAGTTGGAGACATTTACAAGTGAGGTCATCTATAGGAATTGAATCCTAGGCACTTTTGAGATCGAGACTAACACCAACAAAATTTTTTTTCTTTCTATATGCCTCAGATATTGCTAAATAGATTTTATATGTTGCTGTTTGGCTGTCTCTGAAAGGGATAAAACGATGTTGGTTTTGTTGTAGCGAGAGAAACATTGAGTAATACGATAGGCTAAGATGCGTTCGAAAATCTTACAAAAAAAACTGAAGTTAGAGCTAATGGTCTAAAGGAGGTTATTTTTTGTTTTATCTTTGTTTGGTTTAGGGATTGAAACTCTGATGTCATGTTTCCAATCATTTTGCAGTAAAGAGAAATTTATCTGTTGTTGAAAAATATCGAGGATTTTGCAAAGTGCTGTATCATCAAGTTTTTTTAAACAGGCTGCCAGGACACTTGAAAGAGGTAATCAAACCGGAAAATTATTCATTAGTGTTGCCATAAGCGATGTGTCTAAAAGTAGAATTAACAAATAATATTGTTTTAAATTCATTTGCTGCTATTTTGTTGTTAATTAAAGCTTTACTTTTCCTTTTTGTATCACCGTTTCACTTTAAATAACCGTTGCAATATAAATACTTACTACGACGTAATAATAATTTTTATTGAATATTTCAACCAATACTGGCAAAACAAACCTCAAATGTTATAGGTCAGGTGATTCGCTATCTATCAATCACAGAGCGAATAAAACGCATTCTTTGAATAAAAAAAATCTATACAATAGATTGATCTTCTTTCACTGAAATTTTTTTATACTTATTAACTCTACAAATTTTGCTGCTAAAAATCCCAAATTTTCCATCTTATAAATAATAGATAGATATTATTTAAATATCATGTAAACTTTCTTGTATTTGAAAACATTTTAAAAAATAGCAAAGTTTTATAGCCAAATGCAAAAAAAAATTTTGTTACTTGTCCCCACATTTTCAGGACACTTATACCCACTCTGTCGTAATGTACAAGTTTTATTTTAACGTGACAGTTCAAGAAAACTTACGACCATTGGTGTGAAGGTGTTTCTTGTATCTCAACGAATGATCGCTCGAATACTGATACTAAAATTAGTTAACAACTAACTAACCCTTTCATCAACCATTCTCGCAGGTAGCATGAGTCAACCTTATTATGATCAACAGAACCCTAATAACCAATTATTATTATAGCTGCCGTCGTTCTGGCATTGGGGTCGCTTGTCTTCCCCGTGATCAGGACGTCCCGGGTTCAAGTCTTGGTTCGGACATGGTTTTTCTTCTTCTCTGTTCTATCTGTGAAGTGTGTCCCCCTGTATAAAGGGGTTGTGCAAGAGAATGTGACGCATGAAGTAGTTAAGTCCTTCTCTTGGTCCTAGCTGGCGCTACTGAAAAAACAAGAGACGCTCACTCGGCTTAATTCGCTGACAGATAACTATCAGCGGGTTTGTCAAGTGCCATAAGTCACAACACAACTTTATTTGAGCATATAAGCTTAATGCAGAAACGGTTCCTATATAACTGAAAACAACAATTATTGGAATTATAAACTGATATCTGCACAAATAATGTTTGCATTACATTTTTGAAAGTTTTTTTCAATCAGAACCAAAACTTTTAAAGACTTTTCTGATACATGCTTTAAATGTCAGTAAATTATTAAAAATATTAGAGTGCGCAAATATTGAGATGCGTTACAACGTAAGCAGGATAATGTTGTGGTTTAATTCCTGAAATTGATATCATTTTTTAAAAATTACTCATTTATATTGCAACAATATTATGTAGGCAATAAAGTTATTGCAAAGAGGCCCAATATATAAACTATGACTAAACAATAAAAAGTCAAATACAGTTATTATTAAATATATTTAAGAATGTATATAAAAATTTTTTAAAATTACAGAAAATTGTACTGAAGTAAAACTTACAGCACCGTAAAGTTTATTTTTTGAATAAAAATTGTTGTAAAACATGTTCTACGCAATTGTGTTGTCTGAAATTATTAAGAGGAATCGTTAAAATTTTGATTAATTATTAATTTTAAATTGAAATAAAATTTTGAATTTTTTTCTTAGTGAGAACTTATTAATCCCACTCTATTGAGGATGAGAAGTTTCCAACATGATGGTTGGTTCTTGCCATCCCTGTTGGTACACGAGATGGGAGTCTGGCTCTTCCCATGTATGATGGGAAGTATTTCCTCAGGGAAGGGTTGTACCGTGGCCGGTAATGACCCTTTTAGGACTCAATCACAGTTACTGCTAGTTCCGGTCATTCATGTTTTTCCGTATGCCTTCCGGAAGGGCGGAGTAGTCAATTTATGATTTGTGATTAGTGAGAGCTTACTAATGAAGCATCTATTTTCTAATAATTAAATAGATGCCAAATTAATTAGTGCTCTATTGACAATTTTGAGCTACTTTCATAGTTCACATCGCATCATGCAAATTAGGACATGGTGGCTTGGTGGTAAGATCTCGGCTTCGGAACCGGAAGGATTTAGGTTCGTGACCCGATTCCATTGAGGAACCGTCGTGTAAGCGGGTCTGGTATACGTTAAATCCGTCCGCGCCGACCGTCCTCCCGCTGGTGGTGTATTAAGTACTGTGTCCTTCTATAAACTTTATCATGTTAAAATATTTACTTTAAACTTTGTAAACGGAGAATGTTTACAAAAAAAAAACATTCTCTTTCTAAAACCCTATGAATCTATTTGTGCGAAAACATCCATACACAGTATTTAACAAAATCCAACCCAGCTATTTTGCAATCCAAAGCGTTTGGCATATACGGTATAAATTCTCATGAATTCGAGCCGTAAACATCCTTGATTCTAAATAAAATTGATCCCTTTTCCGCTTACTGAATTCTTCCTTCCTTTCAGATTCTTTTTCAGCTCGGAAATCTGTGTTTACTTGACAAAAGGAGACATCACCGAAGGCGAGAAAGTCTGCGAAATTCATTGACATACGGCTTGGCTTAAGTCCGAGTTGCCAGGACAACCAATGAGAAAGAATATGCAGCAGAGAGACACATGATCACGGCTCTTTGAATCCGGAGATTCCTGGAAGTATGTGGCTCGGTTATATGTTGTTTATGCAGATTGGAATCTTCTCCTTCTTTGTTGAATTATTGTTTGGACGAATAACCCCGTTTAAGACTGAGGAAGGTCTTGAATTGCATTTTAGGTTGGAGCGGCATATTGGAATTTCTTCTTGCTCTTTTATGCTATTATTCTGATGCTAAGAGTCGAATAGATATGTGTTCTGTTAACGAAGTTCTTTGCCAAGAATGGAATTCGTTATTTGTTTGTTTTGTTCAAGGTATTCAGTTTTACGAAGTGCTGGCTGTTGTTAAGATGGGAAAATAAAAATTGGGTCTGCAACGGAATAATTGCCGCTTTTCTAATTTTAGAATCTAATTATGAAGGTTATTAATTCTGGTGCTTCTTGAGGAAAAGTTCATGGTAACTTTCAATGGATTTTTATTTACTGGGGTTTTTCTTTTTTTTATTTACAACATAATCTAAGCAAAATTGTTATACAATTTATCGATTTTGATGGAACATGTTTTGTTCCATCTGGGATTGTTCTTTTTTTTATTTACAACATAATCTGAGCTAAATTGTTATACAATTTATCGATTTTGATGGAACATGTTTTCCCGTTACCAAAGTGACTAAACCCCCTGGGGTGGGTCACCTCGAAAATAGTATGAGATGCTTCGGGTATGGTGGTTGGATCTCGCCACCCTGGTGAGTACACAAAAAGGTGGGGGATCTGGTTCTTCCCATCGATGACGGGACGTACTTCCTTCGGGAAGGGTCGTACCGTGGCCGGTGATGGCTCTTAGGACTCGCCCACAGTTCCCGCCAGTATTGCCGTTGCGGCGGTCCGGTCATTCAGTTTTCGTTATCCGTGTGCCTTCGGGTGGGTCGGAGAGTCAGTGATATGACTTACCAAAGTGACTTCTTTGATTAATTCAAATCGTTCTCATGGCTGAATCTTGACTTTAAGATTGGAGGATCGCGGGTTTGAGATTAGTCGAAGTAAGGATCGGCCATGATATTTGCTCCTAATAAGCGTGATATCCGGCAAAATATTGTATCTTGGGTTCCAAGGTCTCCCCTGATGAGCATCAACCGGAATAAAAAGAGAGGGATGGAGTATGAATAAGCAAGGAGAAAGCAGTAGGGGACGCCATGTCCAATAGTGATTGTTGATGGATTAGAAATGATTACTGAGCACCAAAACTGTATATTCCCCAGAGGTTAACCCCTATGCATAATGTAATTTAATTGTAATTAAATCTATAGCCTAGAATCTGGTGCTTATTCTTTATTTATGCCAACAAGCATCTGGCCACATCTACACTACAAGAGCTGACAGACTCATTAACGGTATAGACAACCCGGGCCGTTGTGCAACGCAGGAATTTGTCGTAGCGGGAAGGGAAAACCTTACTGTTGAGATTTAAACGTCCTCCCTATGGAGGGTTCGGAAGTTTGGAATGGTTATCTTTGATCAGCAGACGAAATTCTTTGTAATAAATGTTTTTTTGGTTGTTTTGTCAATGGTGTTCAGTTCTCCAAATTGCTGATTGTTGTTAAGATGCGAAAATAAAAATTGGGCCTGCAACGGAATAACTGCTGCTTTTCTAATTTTAGAATCTAATTATGAAGGTTATTAATTCTGGCGCTTCTTGAGGAAAAGTTTATGGTAATTTTCCTAGAATTATTATTTTCTGGGTTTGTTCTAGCTTTTTTTTATTTACAACATATTCTGAATTACATATTATCTATGAGCTTAATGTTGTACAATTTATCAATTTCGATAGAGCAAATTTTCCTTGATCAAAATGATATCATTTTTTAATTCGAATCGCATAGATCGCATGGCTGATTCTTGGCTTTAAGATGTCTTGTTAGTGTGGTGCAGAAGTTTGGAAAGGGAGTGACAGCTTGGGTATATTCCTCGTCATCTGACCGCGATTCGAAATTACGAGATCCATTCCAAAATAGTCCTAGTGTTGCTTTAAAACGGGACGTTAATATAACTGAACTGAACTTGGCTTTAAGACTGGAGGGTCGCGGGGTTGAGATTGGTCGAGAGTAAATAGCTCTTTCCGCAGGTGGGTTTAGAGGTTTGGAATGGTCACTTTTGATCAGAAGACGAAGTGTGTTCTCGTCTTCTAATGACTGCTCAGAGATTACAAAGTTCAGTTTCAAAATAGACCTTGCGTTCTTAGATACGTGACATCATTATAACTGAATTAAATTGGTATATATTCATAGAATAAACTGTGAAGTAATCAAGTATATATTAATTCCAAGATTATCAAAATTAAAAAGGAATTACTCTCTCCCTGCCTTGCTATCCAGATTTTCCTGGATGATTGCCATCCGTCAAGAACTGTGGATTAAATTAATGGACATCACAGGACAAAGCGCAGCACCTTCCGTAGGAGGTATGCCATATTATTGATAATGGGATAACTTTATTCACATCTCTGCTACGCTCATACAGATAATTGAGAACTATGTCATAAAAAAGAAGGCTTCTCATCAACATTTTCATAATGTCCTCCGATGTGATTCACTGCTAGATTAACCATAATTTCTTTGAATCATAGGATTTACAACAATTATTGGGTGTATTTAAATTGAACTAGAGAGTACAACACTTAGATGGTGCAAATTTTGAGAATGAATCATGGCTAGTTTACAGGTAGCTTCCGGAAAATATTCAATCTGAAAATCAACATCTTGTCATCATTGATATAGTTTAGGCATTCAAAAGTTAATGCCTGAACTATATCAATTTTCACTACATTATTATTATTCAATAATATCAGAACCACCTGATAAAAGCGATGAATAAAATTGAAAATATCTTCAAACATATTTGTTGAATTTAGATTTGATTAATAAACAGTTTTACTGAAATGCGTGTAATTGGTAGGGTGCTATAAATACTTCAGATATTATTAACATAAGATACACATTTAGGTGAAATACTGTGAATGTATAGATGTGAGTTTGAAAGTAGAGAGAAATAAATCAGTACTACTTCTTTTCCATGACCATTTATTTACCAGAATTTACGACGAGACGGAAAATCGGGGGGGGGGGGGGGGAAAAAAAATGTGAAGGTGTTTGTTTTTACTGAATGCATCATTCATCATCCTCAAACATATTTAGAATGCAACATATAACTTATTGCTTAGGTAAATTCAGGTAAACACCATTCCCATTATCCCTGAAGAAAAAATATCCAATTAATTCAATGGCTGGCAATTAATAAACACTTTTATCACCTGATGAGTTCATCATCTTATCACCAGATGGGGCTGTACTGTCAAACAGGAATTTTCAGTTGATGGATATAGTTCGTTTCAGTATCCTGAGTCTACCACTTTTCGATGATTCTATCTCACTAAGGGATGAGACTGGAATGGTGAGTGCATTTCCGGAATTCTTTTTCATTCTCTGACCCTGATTTCCGCCCTGTTAGATAATTTTTCGTTCAATTTTTTTCACTTGTGATGTCGTTTCTGACCATATTATTTTATTTTAATTCAAAATTTATTTATTTGTTAAATATAAACATCTCCTCCTTTCATCTTTCCTCTCACCCCTATTTTTACGAATTAAACCCATCCTAACGCATGCGCAAAAGCGCGGAGTATTTTAGGATCCATTGGCAAATAATAGCGTTAATTATTAAACTTTATTGGAGTAATTGTTTAAGAAAATTATAATTTTAGATTAAAAGAACTGTGATTTCAAAAAATAGAACGGTTAATAGGTCTAGGAATTAAAATCATTAAATGCAGTTACTACATAATCGATCCATGTGAGTTTTCTTCTGTCGAACAATAATCATAAACTGATGATTAACTATAATTATGGTGATAGAATTTGGAGAATTACTTATGAAAAATATTTTTTAATTTAATTGCAATTATATTATTAGAATATTAAACTTTCTGTGACTGAAATTTTTTTATATTTATAAAAGTTTATATTATTAACGCATGGTAGTTGGTACCCGGCGCGTTGCTGCTTCAAAAGAAATAATTTTGGAAATATCGTTTGAAATTTGAAATAGCTGTCTTGTGTAAGTAGAAATAGTAGGAAGAATAATATTTATTTTCTTGTCGACAATGTATACATTCATTGAAATTGAATGAGATACAAAGGAGAAGTACAAATAATATTTATTCTATTTCTTTTACTATATTATTCAAATGCCTTTGGGTAAATAATATATATATATATATTCCGTCTCCAGCAAAAACAAATTAATTTCTTGGCTGCCCGACTCGTGAGCATACAACATAGAACTGGCCATGCGAAAAACATGAATTTTCTAAGTTCAATCCGCATACTTGAAGTGATTGACCTTGCGCCTTGTTGATGGTCGAGAATGCACGTCGCATGGGGAACTGCAGTTGTTTCAAGTCAAAAGGCATGAAAATGGGAATAATGGGAATGTGCATATCTTCTCCATTCGGCTTTCCATTAAGAATTGTCGCCACGATTCTTGCCGCATGTTGGTCTTTTTTTTCCTGATGCGTGTGATCGGTTAGTACATAAACGTTGTCTTTCGTTTCTTGCCTCATATTGATCTTGAGATTTTAAAGCAAATGAATTTGGTGGCGGTTGTGGTTTCTAATGGCACTTACCATGGACAAGTTCCCTGACGAAATCAGCAACTTTAAGCCGAGGGTGCTTCGCTTGTTTTTTAGTAGCGCCAAATAGGGCCAAGAGTAAGTCCAAGCTACTCACGTATCACATTTGCTTGCACAGACCCTTTGTACAAGGGGGCACATTCACACATCTCACAGATAGAACAGATGAAGAACAACCATGCCCGAACCAGGACTCGAACCCAAAACACCCAAATCACAGGGAAGTCGCGCTTACCAGGACACCGGCAGCAAATGAATTTGAAATTCATAAATGATCTGCATCATTTCTCACTTGTCGTTCCTAGTTTTGTTTGAGAAGCTCGAATTCGTTTATTTCTACGTGTTGCGCTGGTAGATCTACTAAGAGATGAATGTTTGGGCGGCTTATTTATTGACGAAGCAAATAACACTATATGCGATTGCATAACCAAAATATCGTTCCTCGATTCACTAAATAAATAGAAAACTTACTGTTTGCATCGGAAAATTTCCACAATATATTGCTTACCTAGATCGGCATCGATAATAATAATTCTATTTTTATATGTGAGATACACTCTGAATAATATATGCGGTTCATCGCAACCAAAGTATTGTGCTGGTTAAATGACAATATCTTGTGTAGATGATTATTCATTAACGAAAAAAAAAAATAGCGTTTGCACTGAATATTTTTTCGATTTCATTTCCCTCACATTGATTGGTATTTATGATAATAATTGTATTTAGTTTGATATGTGTGCGATTAACTCCGAATGACATGTGCCGTTTGCCTTTTACTGTTTCTCTTTTGTCGATAGTCAATTATCAATTTAAAAATGTTGAATAATAGAAACGTATGAAATGATTTGTTTGTAAATTTTAATTGTGTTCAAAGTAAATGTTAATAATTTTCCTGTGCCTATAACCTTCGCGCAAGTGCTAGCAATAATTTGGCAAAGTTTTATCGCAATAGGATGAACGGTACGGCAGCGCATAAAATACGAACAAACGAAAATTTATTTTTATACAAGGGGTGTTCAAATGAAAAGGTACGAATCGATACTGTGTGTATAAATGGAGACTTTATTCAAAATATACACCATAAGCCTGTGAGCACAACGATCCCACTGATTAACGAGCCGAAGGATTCCTTGTTCCAGAATTTCTGTGGCCGCGACAAGACCCAGTCCTTCAGAGCTTCCTTGAGTTCGCCGTCCAAGTTGAAGCGCTTCCTTTCCAGATGTTTTTTCAGAACCATTAACTCCGATGTGTACTGTGAGACACTCCGAAGATTACGCAAATCCATCAAGAACAAAAGACCGGGGCTACTCATGGGGGATGTGGTTCTTCTCCATGATAATGCGCGTCCACACATCTTCAGGACAGGCGGAACTGGCCAAGTTCAAGTGGGAGCAGCTCGAACCATCTGACCTATAGCACAGGCATATCGCCCTGCGATTTTCATGTGTTTGGTCCACTAAAAAAACATCTGAAAGCGAAGAGCTTCAAATCGGACGGCAAATTATAGGACGCTGTGAAGGACTTGGTTTCGTCACGACCACAGGAATTCTGGGAACAAGGAATCCTTCGGCTCGTTAATCAGTGGGATCGTTGTGCTCACAGGCTTATGGTGTATACTTCAAATAAAGTCTCCATTTATACACACAGTATCGTTTCGTACCTTTTCATTCGAACATCGCTTGTATATTAGTTTTGAATAATGGAACTTTAGTGCTATTAATAGTTACCTAATAGAATTATTCGAATATGTTCCTGTTTGGTAGTTTGATATTTAAATCGTTATTTAAGAATTTCTTAAATATTAACTAGAGTGAAATTCAGCTCTAATTTTCATTTCTTTTTAATGCAATGTATTCAACTAACCTGCAACATCAAGTCTTACATTTGCGATTATCAAAAAATTTTATCAAAAAAACCAGATATCTTTAGTTTTCCATATGTTGAAAAGTTTCTAGAATTTTTTTGCTTTTCCTAAGTCGAAAAATTATCTTCTCCAAACCGAACTGAACTATCTAAACAACCGAGAACTTTCAGTACCAAAAACAGCTATTTACCTCACCAATTATCATTCTTAGAACGACAATACCAGAATAAACTAAAAAAACATAGTCGTTTTCCGCACGCCATTTTTGCAGAAGATAAACACCTCTCATTTTCCTCGTCACTTTCGAGAAGTTCCTTTATAAAAAGTGGATGTTTACCCGGTGTCATTTTTATCCTGTTTCAACGCCCTCTAAAAAGAAGGCAGGTACCTTCTCTATCACCCCCACTTCCACCCCGACCTTAAAGTAGGCTCGGGAGTCTAAATAGGGTCTTCAGCCTCATTAGCAATCGGAGGTAGGTTTATTTTGGAAGCGAGGAGTGTTGTTTTCATCCTTGTCAATTAGTCGTCTGTTACGGCGGCATCTTAGAGAGCGAGGAAACTGGCGAGACCATATTTTAAAAGAAATGGAAATGCAAATGGTGTTTTGTTCAGAATTAAGAAGTTCTTTTTTTTTTTTTTTCGAAAAGATTTTTGACTCCTTGACAAGCTTTTAAAACCTATGTTAAGCACTTGACTTGACTGAATGAAGGAATAAGTCTGGCCTTTTGAAAGGATGTACACACTATAAAGCAGCTTTCTTTGGGAAACCAGACGCTTACAGATCCCAGTGCTTCTGAGAGGATTAGTCAAATCAAACGACTGCAACAGGCTTCACCGCTGTAAAAGTCTCCTTATTTCGAACACTTAATCCTTTTCTCAAAGGGAGTTGAGGCGGTTGTTTATCATATAAATGCAATCGAGGATTTATGAAGATGTTTTTTCAAATGAATAAATTTTTAGATGTTTGAATTGCTTCTATGCCTGTTTTGTTAGTCCGAAATTTATAAAGAATTATGGTTCCATCCTAACACCACCATTAAAGCGATTCATAAAAGTTAAAGAATTTTTCATGATTTTGTTAAATATCAGTTTGTTTCCTTTAAGAAAAAAGTTCTTACGCTGAATGCATGATATTCATGTTTCTTTTTTAATATTTACCAGCATGAAATGCGCATATTTATATGTCTGTGAGGACTAGCGTAGTAAAATTTTTAGCGATCACTAGTGGCGGGTTTATGTTCTTGCGGCTCGCGGCATATCACATTAAAAACAAAATACCGTTGATAAACTCTCATGTGAAAAGATTAAGTTAACTATCATTGCAAACTAAATCTAAAAAAATTTAATGTTCAGTATGTGTCGGAATGAAATGAAATAAATATGAAATGTGATATTTTCTTAAAAAAATAAATATGTTATGATAAAATTGTGGTAAGGAAATTATATGATAAAATCGGAGAGGGCACCTTTCACGCTGATTTAAATATTTATTACATGCATAGAAAACATCAAGTTATTCTTGCTGTTTTAAAAATTAAGAATTTTAATCTCAGTAGTTGTGAAGAGTTTTGATATAATAGTACTTGTAGTAGTGGCTAAAAAGCGTCAGGAAACTATTTATCCCATTTGCGATTTTATTCGTCAACTGACTATTCAATTTCAATATATCTATTTATTTATTGAATATATTTTTATAATTTGGCGAAATTTTATCGAGGCACTTTTCGGCCTGTCATTAAAATCGCATTGTACCAATTAAATTAAAAAAAGATTGCAATTTAATTTAAATTCTTTAATATGGAGAATATATTTCAGGAATCATTCATTTACAAACGATAAAGCTCCAAGCGAAAGCAAATGCATTAAAACTCCAGTTTAATCAAGGAAAGCAATGTATCAATTGATCCAAGACTGCTCTTCAGCGAACG
Organism: Argiope aurantia; assembly: GCA_026543865.1. NCBI lineage: Eukaryota > Metazoa > Arthropoda > Arachnida > Araneae > Araneidae > Argiope > Argiope aurantia. The sequence goes on along the minus strand of JAPMOR010102596.1, from coordinate 147,407 downwards.
ATTTAATCGTGATTTATGGGAGGTTTACAACTGCAGCAAACTGCTTCCAGTCTTATCAGAGAGCAGAACACGGAATCTAAGCCACTAAGTTGATGATGGAATTGTACCCGATTTGCAAAGTGCCGATGAAATGCAAATAAGCCCTCTGCAGGTTAGTCAGTGAAATCCAAATTAAGTGTGCGTGATTAACTCGGATTTGAGAGTCATTAAATGATGCACTATAAAATTAATTTCTAATAGCGGAATTAAAATTCCACCTGTTTTCCTAGCATGTTAATAGTATTAATTTAGCTATAGTAAGTAACTTTATTCGGCTACATTTTATCCACACAATCGTATAATAAAATCAGGGTTAATGATCTCCCAAAAATTTTCTCGCATACTTTCCGATAGAGGCGTTATCGGAGAGAATGTCTAGCACGACATTGGCTTACAATAATAACGAAATATTAACCTTTGGCGGGAATATAGCATTTTTTTAAATGTATCTTGTCCTCTTTGGCAATTAATCCCTAACATGCCGTTAAGGTATATGCCTACCTTCGGAGAACTTTTTTTGAAATATTTAAATTTTCAATAAACAAAAGATGTTTTTATTTAAAATGGGCAATAAAACTTTAAATTTAAATATAATTTGTATGAAATTATTATTAATTTTGGAAATATTGGTAGTTTTTAGTCCAATTTTAATGAAAAATTACACTTACGGTAAACTTTCTACTAAAAATTCTAATCAATATATTTCAATAATATTTATATACTAAATAAATAACACTCTTATCTGTGTTATGAACTAAAAAATTTGCAAAATTTTGAAAAGTGTTTGAACTTTTGGAAATTTTGTGTCAAAACTCCTTTTGTTGAAAAAAATACTCATGTTTTTTTCACAAAAAAAAGCAATAAAATAAAAAAATGAAGATGGAGATTAGATTTTAATTCATAACACAGATAAAATATATTTAAACATTTTCTCAAAATTTCAAATCAATATCTTAAAAAGATATTTTTTTGTGATGTTTAGCGTAAAGCAAAATATTGAAAAACACAGTTTTTCAGAAAACACATTTAAAGATTTTAATGCACCATAAAAATTTTTTTTACTCCTCTTTTATTCTTAAAGTTCACCATATTTGTAGGTCAAACCCTTTTTTACTTCATTTTTAACTAATTTTGATTTTTTTTTTAGCTTTCAGCTTTTTTCTGGTCAGTTTAATGGAGGGCAATGATTGACATATCGATTTCTTAATTCGCTCATCAGGGATTCCCATATATATTTTTAAAGTCAGAGGATTAATTGGAATTTCCAAATGCTTATAAATAGGTAATAGTCCTATGTAACTAGATTTAAACAATATGGCTGCCACATATGCACCTAAAAAACAAAGTTTCCTGTTCCACAAAATGTTCTTTAGGTAATATTGACCACAAGATGTTGTTGAAATTTTCATTATTGTTCTGTGTCATACCATGCAAGCATTTTTTAATAGCTCTCTATCACAGAGTTCTAAATATGTAGATTTTATCACTTTCATGACAGAACTAAGAAGACCTGGTGATTTTTCGGAATATTCTGGTCCGTTGCTCATAGCTTGCTGGTATCGACACCAGCTGTCACTCCCTTCTGGACACTGCCTATGCATTAGGTTTCTACTGCTAGAACAGCAGTGAAAGAAAGCAGCTATAACAGCAGATTGCATTTTTCCAATATCTCCAACATTACTACGGATAGCAATTCCATAGTAATTTTGAAGTTTATCGATAAATTTATCAGTTAATTTTCCTTCTTCACCGAGCCCTTTGGTCTTCTTTTTTAATTTCCTAAGTCATGACCCTACTCTTTTTTTAATGTGCCCTATACATTCAAGTTTTGTAACTGTATCTTTTCCATAGATTTCCTTTACTTTTAGAAATGCCTTAGTGTCACCATCACCAAAATATTCGGTGTATTGTAACTCTCGTTTCAATACTGATCTTTCAAAAATTCTGTAATCCCCAACAGCTTCCATATTTTCTGATGATCCCTTGTAGTTAGAGATTCATGGTTGCCAGTTATTTTTCTTTCACACATTCTACAATATTGGGTCATCACTTCTGAAGCCAATATTTTTCCAGTATCTATGGAAATAGCTGAGACACAGCCATTTAGTGACATATGGCCTCTTCGTTGCCATGTCCCATTCACAGAAACACCACAGGTTGTGTTTCCTTTCAAATTTTGCACTTCTTTAGATGCAACTTTCAGGTTTTCTTCACAACAGTACTTCGCTGATGCAGTTTCGCTGAACAATTTCAGTTCATGGGTTCTAAATGTCTGTTTAGAGACATATGGCAAATTTAATGTGCCCAGCAATTTCTTCCCAGAAGAAAATCCTGTGCCAATCAACCTTAATGCAAGTACCAATAAAGTATTTAACGACGATGTTTTACTCATTTTGGGGGTTGACTTGAATCCAGTCATAAATCCACATTTACAAAATATTGTAAAATTTGAGCAAAGACCTTCTTTGGAATCTTCAGTCAGTTTCACACCAGTTTCAAAGCACTGAGGGCAAGAAAGAATTGCAAATACTTCAAGTAAAGTCTGGATATCGAATATCCTATTACCTTTTAACTCTGGAACGTCCGATTTGAGCACGTCAGAAGATTCCAAGGTCTTTAGTTTTGATGCACTTGCAGTAGACGCATCATTTTTAGGCTTAGAATTATTATACCTATTTCGATAAAGGTACGTTTTTTTAGAACGAGCGTTCGGCATTTCATGTGACGAAAACTGCAATTCAACTTCAAAAGAGGAAAAATTAAAAGAACTATGCTCAAATTTAGAACAAATCATTTGAAAACAAGAACAACGCTTTTGAATTACGAATGTAAACAAGCTACAAACGATAATAGTATTACCGTTCAGTTACTGAAACTTTAATAAAAAAAATTGCTACCAGATTTTAAAAAATAATTAAAAAAATGAGAAAAGGAAACTTTTATTTATATTTTTTAAAAAGATTTTGGCATTTATATCGATTAAAAGTTACAAAATGGACGCGTAAATGTATTGTTTACATTTTTGCGTCCCTTTAAATTCCTACTTCCGTTTTCAAAAAATGAACTTCCGGTTTATTAATTAGGCTGTAACTTTGCTTCTAATTAACATAAAAACAAAAATGAAACATATCTGGAATCCTAAATGTATGGGTTACAAAATGAGCACATAATTAAAATTTCGATAATTTTCACGAAAACGTTTATTTTAGGCATATTTTAGGCATAACGGTAGGCATATACCTTAATAGCATCTGAAAATCTAATTTTGCTTTAGATGAAATTTATTTATTTTTTTGTTTTTTCCCAACTGATTGAAGCCACATTTTGACACAAAACTGCACTTGTAGTCACAAAATTCCGTACCAATTTTGATGTATTTAAGTCATTGTGATTTTGGATCATCGCATTTACATATTTCTAAAAGGAAAGTTGCGAAACACAATTAACCCATTGTTGGATTTGGCTCAACAAGTGTCTACAATATAAATGCTGAATCTGTATACTGAATGATATCGATATAGCTCACTTCATTTCGTATTTATCGTGTAAACTTATATTCGAACAGACGGACTTCCTCTAAACAGATTTTACTCATAATTTGATTTTTTTAAAAAATCGAGAAATTTTGTGTAAAGACTGCATACCAAATTTATGCCATCTAGATCAAAGCGTTTTTCAGTTATCTTTGTCGCATACAGACAGACGTGATAATCAGATAATTTGCTCGAATTTGGTTCTTATGACAAATTTCATCTATCTAGCCCAAAGTGTTTTTGAATCATTTTTGCCACAGATTGATATGCTAAAAATTTGATTTAGATCTTCGAGAAAGTCTAAAACATGGAGATTCGTCAGAATGTCTAGTTCGTATTTTTTGACGATTACAGTACATTCTTATATCGCATATACGAGTATGTAATAAGAAACAGAAGCTCAGTGTGATATGACTGGTTCCACTTAGGTAATTCCTTGATTCAATAAATAAAACAAATGTAAGGTTATTCAAATAATAAGGTTCTAATATTTATAGTTATTTGATATTCAAAAACACCTTTTTGAAGAAACCATGAGCATCAAAGTTACGCTGAAGAGATTTAATGGAAATTAAAATATCAATATTCTCAATGAAACGGCTCATTACCAAAGGCGGATATATTAATATGATTATAGTAAATTCGTATTATTCATTCTGTTTTACCTGACAGCCGTTCTGAATTAATTATAAATCTGATATTGATGTTTTATAAAATGGCAAATTTGTTTAATGCACATAACTTGATATTTTAAATAAAAAAATTTCTTCTCTATCTCTCTTTACCGTTCAGCAGTTACTCTTGTCAGATCAATAATTCTCGTTTAGTTTAAATGTTCCGCCGTAGAATAAATTAAAAAATATATATTGTTAATTGTATTATTAACCTAGTTGACATTTTATTTTATGAAATTCAAAGTATTAAAATATTTGTCTACCATTTTTTTCTGAGAATTAGAAAATAGAATTAAGAATAACATATGGTTGCCAAACTTGAACTTTTTTAGACGATAACAAGCCAAGGTTAATATTTCAAAATTAGCACAGTTAAAATATTACTGTTGACGAAAATAAAGTGGCAACTTGGTGATGAGATCGTACAATGTTCTTATATTATCTAACCGAACTTTATCTGACAGGGTCGTATATATAAACTTTCAATAATTTATTTCAAATATAGAAATTTTTCTGAAAACTTTCTCTCAACAGTTTGTAACACTATCTCTAAAGTGAAGTAATCGTCGCCAGACTTCAATGTTGGTGTTATTCTATCATCTCCAACTTTTATCACTAAGATTCAGAAATGAAAGCTGTATTCATGATTTAGTACATTAACGGAAAAACAGCAATGCTTTTAAGTTTTCTAAATCAGGTTTAATTTGTGATAAAATGGGTTAAAATTCACTAATTTGCACGCTTAATTTTGCCACCAATATTATAGCTCAAAAAATTAGTTTTTCCAACATTCATATTCATTATTCAGATGATTTCTAGATGATGGGGAACATTAAAGCAGATTACAATCTCATCATGTATTAGCCGCCTTTGGCAACCAGCCGGTTCGCCAACATTAACGATCTCTAAAAATTTCGATTAAATATTTTATGTAGCTTGGTCTCTCAATAGATTTTTTTTTTGAAAAATATTTATAAGCTTCAGATTTTGATAGTTATATAATTCAGTCATACTGTTATGTAAACTTTAAGTAGTTCAGTTCATTGTACAAGTTATCACTCTAGTCAATTTTTTGCCCATAAAATTTAAACTTTAAATTAGAGTGGAAATGTTAAACTGAAATTAATATAAAAACATTTTTACTGAGACAAACCATGTCTTTTTTGAAATATGAAAATTGAAAGCACAATCGTTCGGCATTGAAGTTGTATATACACTGAAGAATAATTTTCGTAATTTATATAATATCTTAAAGAATTATTCAACAAAAATTTCACTGATTCATCGTTAAATTCAGTTTTTAGTTTTACTTTTAAGATATTTAAATGATGTAAATAAAAATATTTTATTTTATTGTAGTCAATAAATGTACTTATGAAAAAATTATGAAGTTTAAATTTTACACAGTTCTTTTGTCCTAAGGAATCCTATTCTGTGAAAACTTTTGACACTGCAACTTTTAAATAAGTAAATAAACGCTTCTATTTTCTGCGATCAAATCTGACCGATTTATTAAAATTTTATATATCAATTTTAGAACACTCAACATTTTTATAATCAAAGGTCAATCACTGTCGAGAAACCCTGGCAGAAGTCAGTTTTAGTGAGGACATGATGTTTAGTATCCCGTGCTATATATATCATGTATATTAGTTAATTATTTAGGAAATTGAAAAAAATTCCTAATGCTTTGATATTATATAAAATTGTCATTCCCAGATTCGAAAATTGTCTGCGCTTTTACGCATTCGTCAGAATGCGTTTATTTTGTCAAAATAGGGGTGAAAGGAAAGTTGAAAGGAGGAGGTGTTTACATTTAACAATAAGATTAACTCGGATTATTTGCGGACTTAGGAGACGTAAAAGCTACGGATAACTTGTAATAATGTTATATTTTATTGTGAAGTACTATTTCACAATAAAATAATCTAGAGTATTTTTTACTTACTGTAGGGGGCCTAAACATAAAATTATAGTGAATAAATGGAAGATTTCTGTTCTTAAAATTTGGTAAGTCGTTTTTTTTTTTTTTTTTTTTTTTTTTTTCAAAATAATATAATTTTTTTAAGTTAAACACTTTTTTTGTAATTGAAATATTTTGCTAATAACAACAGTGGATAATCTCTGTCACATTTAATTATATTATATAAAATATTTTCGGGCCCTTTCTGAAATTTTTGAACTTGAACATTATAAGTTATATAAGCAATCGATACGTAATTTCGTGTTAAAATAAAATAATACGAAAAGAAAAGACACCGCATTTCCGTGGGAAAAAATTGAACTAAAATTCATCTAATGGAGCTGAAATTAAAGTTGAAGAATTCAGGAATTACGCTCATCCTTTTACCTACCACCCCTTTGAGTGGTACAATCGTCGAAAAGTAGCAGTCTTCGTGGCATAATTAGGTTTTTACTACAACCAAAAAGCGCTAAGAAAAATTTATAAAACTATAAAAATATGTTCGAAGTTAATATATGCACATGTGTGTGTGTGTGTGTGTGTGTAATTTAATAATTTAATACAAATCAATTTCCTAAATTTTTGTCTAATTTGGCCCATGTCGGGGTCATTCTAACGTGTTCCCTTGTTTCCTGATCCCATTCCACTGTTGAAGCGTTGTAGAAATGATATGTCATCAGTTCCACGTGAAAATGATCTCTTCGGTGTCCTTACCCAAGGTCAACACGAGTATTCAATCGACACGTAACCGGAAATCCCATGTTATATAAGACATGTGATCATTTGTTTCGTCCCTTACTTACTTCTGCTTTTGTTTCGCGCTGTTGTGGGCGTGTTCTGTCCGCTCCTTCTTGCTAATAAATTGTCTACTTGGGATGGATTAAAATGAATTTAAAAATGTAAAATGTTATATATATATATATATAGCCAAGTTCGCGATAGATCGCTTTTAATATAATATATAGTTCGCTTTAATATAAGCCAAGTTCGTGAAATTTTTTCTTGGCACTTTTTGATCGCCTTAAAACCGACAAAAGCGAATAATACAAAAAATGGATGCTTCGTTAATAGAATTTTTCCACATTGGAATAGTAAGAACAGAAACTTTGACAAGACATGATTAGTGTTTCCTTTCTCGCCAAGTACGACAAAATCTTGCCAGTCAATCAATTTCACGCCAAACATTCACCATCGTCGAAGATTACAAGAAATAAAATTTCTCGCATGTTCTCTAATAAAGGTATTATCTCAGAAAACGCTTTGCATGGCGTTGGAATACAAAAATTATGAAACACTGACTCTTCGCTTGAATTAAGCAGTTTTACTGAATATATTGTGGGATTTTATTGGCGATTGATTCCTGGCATGCGGTTAATAGTATCCAAAAATGGAATTTGTATTTTAAACACGTTTTTCCTATCCGATTGAAACAAAAAATTTACACAGAACTACATTGTAGTCACAAAATCCTACACCAAATTTGATATATTTAAGTAACTAACGTTTTTAATTATCGCGTTTACATGTTTCTGAAAGTAAAGACAGGCAGACGGTTAACCCCTTAATGTATTTGGCACAAAATATGACAGTCGTGTTAAATGTGAGTACCGATTTTTATTTATTTAGCTCTCTTGGTTTTGTAGCTATCGTGCTAGTTATATTCGAACTACTGGACAGAAAGACTTCCTTTGAAGGGATTTTGCTTAAAATTTTGATTGAAATCTAAAAATTTGGTGTAAATAGCGCATATCAAATTTTATTCGTCTAGTTCAAAATGTTCTTTTTTAGTTATTTTTGTCACAGACAGATATATATTTTTCGGAAATGTGTTTTTCGAACTTAAGAAGATCAGAAACGCGAAGATTCGTCAAAATTCCGCGTTCGAATTTTTTGACGATTACTACACTTCCTCTATAGTTCGTATATGAGAGAGCAGTAACAAACCGCTTGTATGGTTACAATTAAAATTCGACCGAATTTAATTTGACGTGAATTCGTACTACTTTGGCGAAAGAGCATTATTCTTAATATTCCAGGACTTTTAAATATTGCGGTACCAGATATTCATTAAAAATTATTAGTAGAAATGAAATTCTATTAACCAAAAGCACTCTAAAACATTAAGATATTATTTTACATTATTTTTTCAGTCTTCTTTTAATATAAGCCACAATCACCATTCCACAATCATCCACTCATTTCATTGATCTGTTGTTTCGTGTATTTGGGCGGCGGAGTCGTATTGGACAGTTTTTGATTGACACTATCCAGGTCCAAATTCATCTCTTTGACAAGCAACTCAATGAATTCCAAAAATTCTGGATATTTCAGAGATATTTTGTGCTGTGCTATTTTGGATAAAATGTCGTTGACATCATCCTCGGAAACGCCTGTTTTGGAGCCAACCACGCCAGCGCTGCTCAACCAAACTTTAATGGTTTTGACCGAAAGTTTCCCCTCTTCTTTTTCTTTGCCACTGCAAAAAAGATCGAACATCGTTCTAAGATCTCCCTGATCAAAGTGAGACATTTGTTTTCATGTATAATCTATTTATAAGTACTGGAAACTATGTAATTGCAATACATTACTAAGTAAAATTTAGTTCTTTTTTAACTCAAAGTTGTATTTAAATTGCAAAACATATTCACGTAAAGATGGCAGTTGAAAGTTGAGGTGTTTCACTGTTTCTGTGTGAAATTAAATCTAAATTATGGCAGCCTTAATGCCAGATTTACATTCGGCCAGTTATAAGGCGGACAATAGACAGCGCATGCACAGAAAGGGACTAATTCATGTTTGCCACAATTTCAAAAGATAGATTCAGGCATTCCATGCTTGGCTATAAATTGCTGTTTTGGTGATCCTTAATTTTCTTTTCCACTGCAAATTTGTTTTAAAATGATGGATATTTACACAAATAAGCATAATAAGCATGGTAAAATAAATAAAAAGGTCAGCATTCCGAAATTTGGAAAACCATAGAAAAAAAAAACAAAAAAAAAAAATGAAAAAAAAAACCCACCTTGCATCAGAAAAATCAAAAAGCAAAAAATGGTGGAATTAATCTATGATAAGTGATCAATTTTTTTTCAAAACGAACACTGCCAAATTCTACAAACGCATGCGCAGTAAGAAAAAATATTATACATCGGGATGTTGTTGCCCCGTCAGGACATACTTGCCATCGACCGATCAGCATTTTTCAGCCTTTCTACGCATGCGCTACCTACTAACATAACTGACAGAATGGAAATTCATCTTAAATTATATCGAAATTATGTTCAAATTATTAGTTTTGTTTATTCAATATAAACTAATTGGTGACTGCACGTAATTTCTATGCATATTTTATTATATGAATAAAGGCAAATAGATGTATGAGTGTTCCATATCAAGTGCAGTAAAAATTATCATTTTTACTGAAAATATTGTGTGATCCTTGGGCGATTAATCCTCAGCGTGCAGTTAATAGTACTCAAAAATCGAATTTTTTAAATAATTTTATTTGCCATTTTTTTTCTGTAGTTTTCCAATTTTAGGTATGTTGACCTTTTTATTTATTTTACCGTATTTCTTTGTGTAAATATCCATCATTTTAATACGATACGCGGTGAAAAAGAAAATTAAGGGACGCCAAAACGGCAATTTATAGCCAAGCAGGGAATACCTGAATCAAATTATGAAATTGTGGCAAACTACACCGAAGGCGCTTTCTTACAAAAACTTAGTAAAAATATTTTATTTTCAGAACTTGCTTTAGCTCTATTATTTCATTTAGTAGAAGAATATATATCTCGCATTTTGTGTTATCGTATTATAACTTTATTATTTATAAATTTCAATAATAGCGATATCGGAACAGTATTATAAAAATCCAGACGATAAAATAAATGTTTCTTCTACATAAGAATATTTTTAGGTGGCATCATTTCAATAAATTCCTTGGTATAAAAGTTAAAAGCATCGAATGCAACAAATGGATCATGCTGCAATGTTTCATATTCTAGAAGTTCGATCTTATTTTGATTTACAAAATAGTTCCATTTAATCTTTGCAGAGCGATTGAAATTCAGTTGCAAACAGTTTGTTTATAACTAATTTTCCCTAGAGATATTCCTCATGTATCTAGTCCGACGACGCCTCTCTGAAATATTTCGATAATTTGATTTTAGGCTTAGCTGAATGCAAACGATTTTTTTTCTTTCAATAATAACTTTTGATGCCGTTGAATTGAAAATATTTATTAGAGATTTAGCTGAAATTTTAATGATTTTTCGACGAATAAAATTTTGATGTTATACTATATTGTAGTTCAAAACAACGATATTCGTTTAACTTCTCTTGAATATTTTGAATCCGTACGTTTATTTTCCTTGTATGATATTTCATAAAACTCATCATTTTTTTTCTAAAACACTGCTATTTCTCTTAGAATTGGAAGCTTACTGCGTTTTAAATAAATTAAACAAGCTCTGAATTCTGATAGCATTTTTTTTTGTCAGGAAAGCACAAGAAAACCACAATCTAGTGGTTTGATATTTAATATTAATTTGACAGGAAAACAACTTTACTTTTTTTTCTGAAATGGTGGGTTTTTATTCTCTCGAATACAGAGCATATACAGAAAATATATTTTTAAACATTACAAATTTCAGCTTCTACCTGTTACAATTTCCATTTATTAGATTCTCTTCTGGTGAAAAGATCTTTTTTTTTTAGAATCAGATAAATTTGTCTTTCTGCATGCAGGATAATACGATAATACAAACGCGCAACAAGTTGAATAGATGACTTTTAGTATGTTACCTTTATATCCAAATGTTAGAGTGTTGTTACATTTTTTTTTTTTTTCAAAATCCGTAGAAAAAAGTTTGAATTTCTATGCGCTTTTTGCCTATGAACACGGGAATTCAATAAGGCGACGATCTTGTAAAACGGAAATTCTACATTTTTACTTTCTCATATACGGAATATAGAAAAAGTATAGTAATAATCATAAAATTCGAACTCGAGATTTTGATGACTCTCCATGTTTTAGACCTCCCTGAGTTCGAAAGAGACATTTTTAGAAAATGTCCGTCTGTCCGTCGCTCTATGATAAAGATGTTTTCAAAAACGTTTTCAGCTAGATGGTTGGAATTTTATGTAAGGTCTTTTTACCAAATTTGCTGATTTCTATCAAATTTTGAGTAAACATTTTTCAGAGGAAGTCTTTTTGTTTGAATTGTTTGTTTTGTTTTGTTCAGACGGTAGCTACAAAATGAAGAGAACTAGATATGTAAGATTCGGTGCGCAGATTTAATACCTCAAGTGTAAACGCCTGTCAAAATTTGATCAAACGTTAAGACAACAAGTGCAGTTTAGTGTCAAATTTTTGTTTTAATCGGTTGAGAAAATCATGTTTAAAAAAATTCGATTTTGGGGTACTATTAACAGTATGCCATGGATTAATCACCAAATAATTCGTCGAGGATGACACGATAAATTCAGTAAAAATGCTAAATTCGCAACAAAAGTTAATATTTCGTAACTAATGTACGCCAATGGCATGTAAGGCGTTCTATGGCATGACAAGTTAATTAGAGAGTATCACAGAGTATGTAAAAAAGTTTTGGAAAGACCACACTCACTGATTTTTACATCATTTCCATGTTACATTTTTAACCAAATCCTTTAACGGAGGGATTTTTTTCTCTGTCTCTCTGTATGCGTTTCGTACTCGGAATAAAATAATAAAATATTTCTTGTTTATTTATTGTAAAAATTGCGAGTATATGTAAAAATTTATATCAAACCTGTCTGTAAAAATAAGAAATTGAGAATAGCATTTTATATTATGAATTCAGTTGTACCATAAAATGGAGAACTGTTTTATTTTAGTGCATAGAAGGAATCCTTTTTATAAATTTCTTCATATTTTATAACAATTTCCTCAAAAATTTAATACCATGGATATTTTTGAAGAAATGTAAGCTTAAAAATAGTTATTCAGTTCCT
>JAPMOR010102596.1:114573-127439 GCA_026543865.1 Argiope aurantia | reverse complement strand
TTGGAAACTCGAAATTTTGACGAATCCATATGCTTTAAACCTCTCTGAGTTTGAAAAATGTTTTTAAGTTTTTAAAAATGTTTATATCTGTCTGTGACAAGGATAACTCAAACATCCTTTGAGATAGTCAGAAGAAATTTGGTATACAGTCTGTTGGCGCCAATAAGTCAGCAGAACGCTCCACCTACTAATTTTGTAGCGCCACCAAGTGGTGAAATGACATAACCTTTTTAGTGTGTGTTGAGAATAAAGCAATGGAGATACAGTCCAAGAGTTTGTGTTTCATTTATATGTGATTGAGTTTTTTAAAAACTGAGCTATAGTGGACATGGTCCGTCGAGCTTGAGACGACTATGCATCTATTGTATAGTGATTCATTGTTTGAAATGTGGGATTGATTAGTGGAGATATCGTCGATAATGATGAACTTGGTGTGAAAATACCAAGAATAAGAATTCTGTTGTGGATAACTGGTCTCGAGTGACAGCAGTCCCAGCAAAGAGGCATGGGCAATTTTATCCTTTGAGTTATTAGCTAATTAATTTCCCGAGATGAAGTTAATTTTGTTTTGATGAGTTATAATTAATTTCCCGAGACGAAGTTAATTTTGTTTTAATGAGTTTAGAATAAGATTGTGATAATATTGTTCTCTTGAATTATTTTGAATTATATATTTAAAATGGCAGGTTTAGCAGAATTAAAGGAAGATGAATTAAAACTCGTAGCCGAGGAGATAGGTTTGGTTGTTGCGGAAGGCATGAAAAAGAGTGAAATAAAGCGTTTAATTGAGGAGAGTGACGTGTTCTAAAATGACAACGAAGTTGTTAAAGATGCTGTGGATCGAGTAACAGGGAATAGAAACCAAAAATCCGATCAGGATAGTGAAACAGAACTAGAGCGTCTTAGATTAGAGAGAACTAAAATAGAATGACAATTAGCGCAATTAAGGGCTAATGAAAATAGTACTCAGACTTCCGTTAATGTAGAGTATAAAACCAAACCAGAAGAGTCACTGGATAGCTTATTAAAGTCTCTGAGAATATTGTGTATTAAAGCACCGAGTAAAGCTCAGGACTGGGGTTTCTTTTTTTGCTTTGATAGAGAGAGCATTTAGTACTGAAAAGGTATCTGAGAAGTTTAAAGCAGCGATTTTATTAAATTTATTAGGAGAAAGAGCTTCTAATATCCTAACTTATATTGGTGAGAAAGATTTAAATAATTATGAAGAAATTAAATCAATTGTACTAAGAGGATTCGAGCCAACAGCGCAAGCGGTTTTAGAGAATTTTAGAAATGCTTCTAGAGATAACGACTCGAGCAATTCGCGTCACGCTTAATGACGAGTTTTGAATATTATTTAAAATTAAGGGGGTTACAGATTTCGAGACCCTAAAACAATTGATAGTTTCGGATAAATTATTCCAAACGCTGGAAAAAGAAACAGCAACTCATATTAATATTAGACAAAATCAAAAGCGGTTTACACTTCTCGAGTTAGGAAAAGAATGTGATCTGTATTTTGCTTCCAAAGGCAAAACCATTAGTGAGACGAGAAGAGGGCAAAATTATAGCAATAAATTAAAACCAGCATCAAAAGTATTTTTCAATGAAATGAAAAATAAAAATTGCGATTTATGTCTAAAGAGCGAGAATCATTCTTTGTATGCTTGTCCTCAATTTAAGAGACTTTCGGTTCTTGAACGCGTAGAGGTGGTGAAAAATAAAAACGCTTCTTCAAATGTTTATTTGTCTAATTGTAGTGTTAAAAAGTGCTCGTATAGAAATTGTTTCTGTCGCAAAGTTCACAAAAAATTTATACACTTTTCAAAAGAAGCAAAAAATGTTTCGTCTTCGAATGTAAAAATCGCTGAAGTCATAAATAATTTGCAATAGGAGGGGAAAAATTCGGATCAAGGTACGGTTTCCCCCGGTGAGTGGAGTCCGCCTTTCGTTGCAACAAATCTAATCGTAAATCAAAATGTAGTTTTGTCTACTGTAAGATGTTTAATAAAAGATAGATGTTCGCAATTACAAGAAGTAAGGTGCCTTTTGAATAACGGCTCACAGTGCTGACTCATGAGTCAGAATTGTTTGCAGAGGTTAGAACTCCAAAGTGAAAAAAATAAATAAATCTATTTCCTGTATTAATAATGCATCGCTGGTAGTTAATCGCAGATTTGCAGCAACTGTGGCTAATAAAAATAAAAGTTTCGAAAAAAATATTTCGATGTTAGTGGTATCAAAAATAACAGATTTAATACCGAATAAGATGATAGATATGCATGTACTTATTCCAGAATCAATTGACCTTGCGGATCCTAATTTTAATATTCCGGGCAAAATAGATATTTTAAGGGACGCTGAATACTTTTATAAAATAATAAAGTTGGGAAAATTAAATGCTAAAAATGAGAATTGACGTTGCAGGACTCTGTATTTGGGTATATTGTAGGAGGTAGCGTTTCGAGTTCAGTTAAATTAAATTCTAACTGTTGCGGTTTAATATGCGGAGCAGAAGAATGAAATTTAAACTTAAGAAAATTTTAGGACAATAAGGAAATAGGTAACGAATTACCTAAAAGTAAAGGGAATGCTTTATATGAGGAGCATTATGCGCGAACACATAGAAGAGATGAGACAGGAAAATATACTGTGACGATGCCATTTAAAGAATACTGGTCATATCTAGGGAATTCAAGGGATATTGCTCTAAAACGACTCGAATCGCTGTGGACTCGCCTGTCTAGAGACCAAAAATATCTGAAACTGTATTCTGACTTTCTGAAGAAGTATGAGGAGTTACACCACATGAGCGGGATACAAGATGAAAGTGTTGAACCTGAAGTGACATATTATATGCCTCATCATGGCATCTATAAGCCTCAAAAAACGACAACTAAACTACGTACCGTGTTTAATGCGTTCACCTTGACTAGTAGTGGAAAATCACTCAACTCAATTCAGCATAACGGTGGAGTGATTCAAGACGATCTATTTACACTGCTAATTAGATTCAGAAAGCATATACTTGCATTTACTGCAAATATTTGTCAGATGTATCGTATGATTAATAGAGGTAAGAGTCAAAGAAATTTCCAAAGAATGTTTTGGAAAGAGGGAGCTAATGAGCCCGTTAAAACGTATCGGCTAAATACGGTTACCCACGGAACGGTTAGTGCTCCATTTCTAGCCATGAGAACACTTAAACAAATTTCCATTGACGAGGGAAAAAAACTTTCCAAGTGCTGCATCAGTCTTGTGTCATGACTTTTATATGGATCACGTTTTAAGTGGAGCGAGTACATTGGAAGAGACATTTGCAACATCAACTTGTTGGCATTCTAAAATCCGCCCAGATGTCATTACACAAGTGGTGTGGAAATACATCTGATCTTATTCCTGCTACGGAATAAGATTAGATGGAGCAGTTCTCATCTATGGTTGGAATAAGAGCAGTTCTCATCTGTGGATGAAATTAAGACTTTAGAGATCGCCTGGAAGGCTAAAACTGACTGCTTTACCTTTAAAGTAGATTTACAGCATAATGCCCATCCTACCAAAAGGTCGGTCTTATCCATTATCGCCAGATTTTTTGATCCACTTGGGTTACTTGGGCCAGTGATCACGAAGGCAAAAATATTCATGCAACAATTGTGGTTGCTCAAGATTGATTGGGATGAGATGAATCAGTGGCAGAAATGAATCAGTGGCATCATGTTCCTTCCGAACAAAATCCCGCTGACGGCATTTCAAGGGGACTTGATCCAAAGAAAATGCAACAAAGTGACTTATGGTGGTTTGGTCCAACCTTTCTCCGAGAACTGGTTGTGAACTTTCCTTTGATTGCGACGACATCCACGATCCATTGGGCAGTTCTGTGCAGAACATAGACGTTTCTTCTGATAAATTTTATTTAGCAGAACTCAAAAATCCGACTCATTGCTGTTAAGTTTCAGCTGTGGACTCATCATTTTTAGATAATATACTTAGAGTGTCAAATAAGTTTTATAAAATCATTAAAATCTTAGCCTTTACTTTCAGATTTATTAATAATTTGAGAAACTCGAGCAAAATGTCAGGTCCTTTAACCACCAAGGAACTGCAGTTGGCCAAGTTAACTTTGGTCAAATTTGTTCAGGTAGCTGCCTTTCATTGTGAAATAAAAGCCCTCGAAAAAGGTTAAAATGTGAACAAGAGTCGGGTAAATTGCTTGAACCCATTTCTAGACCCAAAGGGTGTCTTACGTGTTGGAGGAAGATTAAGTAATTCTGATTTGTCATATTGTCACGTAGATATTCTAGTGTTAAACTCAACGACGCTCACAAGAGGTAGAGCTAAACCAATTTATTAAAACTCTGAACACAGTAACTGACAAATCTTCTGCTTTTATACAAGCAGAGAAAGCTCCAGAATACTCTTTTGGAGACAGTAAGAAAAGTCCAGAACACTTGCCTGGTAAACTAAAGAAATGTCCAGTATCTTCTGGAACATGAAATAAAGGAAAACATAAAATCAAAGAATTAAGTATTTACATATACTATTAATCGCATCTTCTCTAGCGGGATTCGAACCCAGGTCTCTTGATCATGAGACTAGTGCCATGACCATTCGGCCATGGAGTTTCGACTGTCTTTCTTCAATGCGGCAATATGATAAAAAGTGTCCCATATTACTTCCAAAGAATCACAAATTCACTTTGTTAGTTATGCAATATTTTCATCTCAAATATTTACATGTTGGTGCACAAACATTGTTGTATTTGGTAAGACGGGAATATTGGCCATTATCTGGCAAAAATACAGCCAGAAAAATTATTCACGAGTGTGTCATTTGTGCTAAAAATAAACCTATAACTGTAACCCAAATGAAGGGTTATCTCCCAACCAATAGAGTGAAGCCTAGTTATCCTTTTACTAATGTTGGGATAGACTTTTGTGGTCCTTTCTATATTAAATACAAGGGTCAGAGGAAAGGCAATTATCAAAAATGTTATGTGGCTGTTTTCATTTGCTTTGCTACTAAGGCAATCCACTTGGAAATAGTCAATGACTTAACTGCGGAGGCAATGATTGCCACTTTAAAGCGCTTTTTTAGCAGAAGAGGTGTTAGTTCCTCTATCTGTTCTGATAAGGCAACCAATTTTAAAGGGCCCATTCAGATTTGAAACGTTTGCAAAATATGATCGGTAGACCCACCAGAGCCATTAGCTAATTACTTAACAACTGAACAAGTGGCATGGACATTTATTCCACCAAGGTCACTTCGGTGGTTCATGGGAGGCGGGTGTTAAATCTTTCAAACACGATTTAAAGAGAGTTGTTGGTAATGCGCGTTTAACAATGGAACAGTTTTTGACTATTGTTATTCAAATTGAAGGTTTTCTAAACAGTCGCCCACTGACACCTTTGTCATCAGATCCAAAAATTTTGAAATGTTGACCCCAGGCCATTTTCTAATCGGCCGTCCCATAAATAGTATTCCTGATCCAGATTATTCAAAGAGAAAAGATAACCTTTTATCTCAATGGCAAAGATTGAGCAAAATGGTCCAAATAATTTGGAAAAAACGGAAATTAGATTACTTAAATAATTTGCAAGCCAGACACCAATGACAGTTTGAGAAGCAAAACGTTTCAAAGGATTCTATGGTTCTTTTAAAAGATAATAATCTTTCCCCTTGCCAGTGGACAGTGGGAAGAATACAAGATTTAATTTATGGATCAGACGGCAAAGTTAGAGTAGTACTTATAAAAACTCCACAAGGAGTCACGAAAAGAGCAATTTCAAAGATTTGTTTATTACCATGTGAATAAAATCAATGCACATCTTGTGTAATTATTGTATTTAGTATTTAAAATGATATAATGTATATTTAAGTTGTTCATAGTACATATTGAAACATCTCATATATTTTCTTTTCAGAAATGTTTTGTATACAATGTGTTAAGTATTATGTTTTGGATACAATTCAGAAATGTTTTGTATACAATTAAGTAATGTGTTACATTTTTATTTCTGTAATGTTGAGATTTTGAAATGATGTTTCAAGGGGGGCGGAATGTTGACGCCAATAAGTCAGCAGAACGCTCCACCTACTAATTTTGTAGCGCCACCAAGTGGTGAAATGATATAACCTTTTAAATGTGTGTCGAGAATAAAGCAATGGAGATACAGTCCAAGAGTTTGTGTTTCGTTTATATGTGATTGAGTTTTTTTAAAAAACTGAGCTATCGTGGGCCAAAACACAGTCCTTACAACAAATTTCTATTTTTATATCCAATTTTGAGTAAATCAGAAGTTCGTTTGTCTGGCTGTTCGAATAGACGTTAACAAGGTAATTACTAAATGAAGAGAGTTAGATAAGTAACATTTGGTAGACAGATTAAACATCTATGTATTGACACCTGCTAAAGTTTGAGCCAAATGCAATTACGGCTTGACTATCTGTCTGTCTGCACTTTCATAAACATATAAACGTAATTATTCAAAAACGCAGTGACTTAAATATAGCGAATTTGATATGGGATTTCGTGACTGCAAGTGTCATTTTGTATCAAATTTTTGTTTGAAAAACATGTTAATGCAAATTTTTTTGGATACTGTTAAAGCATACAGGGGATTAATCGAAAAATAACTCGCCAAAGGCTACACAATAGATTCAGCAAAAATGATTAATTCACGCCAAAACAATATTTCGTAATTATTGTACGTCCATGCCATGTAAAGCGATTTCCGGTCTGAGAAGTTTACTTGTGAGTATGAAGGAAAGTTTAGGAAAGACACTTCCACTGGTTTTGTCTATAAAAGATTACCAATGATGTTCCAATACTGTGCAAAGTTATCTGTTTTTAGAAATTACAGAGCCGTCTACGTAATGAATAAATTTGAGCACGCGCTTTGGTTTCTTTGAATGTATTTCACTTTGAGTTTGTCGTACAAACACATAATATAAGTATTCTTGCATCCGGCGGTGTTAAATTTATAGTCTTTTCACCAAACTAGTATTTCTCTATGCAACATCATGAGAGAGTACTTTATTTTTTAACCATTTCATTTAGAATAAAGGATTTGGAACCGTTACCAAACACTTTTTCTAAGATGATGACTCACCAAATAAAGTATCCATATTCATTTTTTATTGCAATCAAAAAGACTGAAACAAAAGATTTGAATGTAAAACCATGTTTCCAAAATGGCTGATATTTATCTAGTTTTTAATGTTTGGAATGATTTGGACGATATAAGTGAAAAACTCACTACTGAATTATTCACTTTTACTTATATTTTGAATTAAACAAAATTGTTTTCTAAAATAGATTTTTCTTTCATGACAATACTACTTGAAATTTATTTACGATACTCTTACCATATTTATCCCCTCCTTTAATACGCTTCTAGATGATGCTTCAGACTATTATAATTAGGATTGCTCGTTAGTGGAAGTGTGAAAAACCTTCGTAATTATCATCTCTTAATTACGTATTTTCGGCGTTATAATGATCCGCGGATTGTGTTTCTGTTGTTCAGAAGTTTGTAGTTTTGAGTCTTTTCCCGAAAGTACAGTTACTCATTATACTTCAGCTAAAAAAATTTGGTTAATTGCATCTCATATCAATCAATGAGATCTTTAGAATTAATAACAAAAACTCAAATCTTATTTAAAACCATATCATCGATAGCTGATTTTTCTCTGAATCGTTATGATCGTATTAACTAGAAGCAAATGTGACATATGCTTAATGAGGGACAATTGCAAAATGGAATTGATTCAGTAAATGAACTAGGAATATGACGAAGAACAGTTTAGTTTGATATCTCCAAATTAAAACCAAGTCAACTTTCTTCAAATAGATCAAGAGAAAAAAAAAACCAGTGGGATTGTCTCCCCAAAACTTTCTCGCATACTCTCTCATAAACTTGTCATGCCAGAGAATGCCTTACATGGAAATGACGTATAACAGTTACGAAATATAACTTTTGGCGTGAATCTAGCATTTTTACTGAATCAATCTTGTCATCCTTGGCGAGTTATTTGGCAATTATTCATTAGCATAATAGTATCTAAAAAAGGAAATTTGTGTTTTAGACAAGATTTTTTCAACCTATTGAGCAAAAGAATTTTATGCATAACTGCACTTGTAATCATAAACTCCATACCAAATTTGATATTTTGAAGTCATTGCGTTTTTCAACTATTTCGTTTACCTTTCTTTGAAAATACAGACCTACTGACATTGAACCCGTTATTGGATCTGCATCAACATTTCACAGGTGGCTACACAATAGATGCTGAATCTGTGTACCGAGTTTTATTCTTCTAATTCTCTTCGATTTACAGTTATTGTGTTTATTTACATTCGAACAGTCGGACAGACGAACTTCCTCTGAACAGATTTTACTCAAGATTTGATAGAAATTAGCAAATATGATGTAAAGACCTTATACCAAGTTTCAACCGTTTAGCTCAAAGTGTTTTTGAGTTATCTATATCTCAGAAAGACAAATAGACAATTGTACATTTTCCAAAAATGTGTTTCTCAAACTCAAGGAGGCCTAAACATAGGATTCGTCTAAATCTCGAGTTCGAATTTTTTGACTATTACCAAACTTTCACTATATTACATATACGATAATAGAATAAGCAGTAAGCCCGAAATGTCTATTTAAATTTTCAAATAAAAGAATGCTTCTTAAATCTCAGCCATTACTGAAAGACGCATTATGTAGTTTGCTTCTATTCATGTGATTCTGTTTGAATTCAGAGTTTCAGTGTACAGAAAGTCCAACAATTCTATACTCTTTCAAAATTTGTTTTAAAGCCATCCAAAATCTTCATTCCTACGAGATTTCTGATTTTCCGAAATGAAAAAACAAAGCGAAAAACTTAAATCAAACTCTGTACGTGGGGGCATAAAATGCGAGAAAAATAGTTTCGTTGCATTTGCTAGGAGCAGACCAAAAATCCAATTTTCTAAACAGCCTTAATCGATGGATTGGTATTTCCAGTTTTTTTGTACGGACTTTTCTAAAAACCCAATCAATATCTTGCGATATCCTGTACTTTTGAGTTTGCCATAAGATATTATGTGAGATTTGGCTTCAATTTTTGTATTTTACATAGTAAAAAAAAAAGTCATATTTTTAAGATAAAAATGGAGTATCAAAAATTAATAACATGAAATAAACAAATAGATTTCAATAAAAATAAATAGAGTTTCTTGTTTTCATTTTCTGTGGAACAGAAAAGAAAATTCTACTTCCATCTAATATATAAAAATGAAATTTTGTTTGTTCGTATATTAAGCGCTGCAGTTCCGTTCATCCGATTGCACCGATTTGCACCAAATTTTGTGTAGACGAAGAGAGCTAGATATATGAAATTCGGTACACAGCTTTAATCTCAGCATTGTAGACACCTGTCAAATTTTGATCCAAATTCGACAAAGGCTTTCCTGTCTGTTGGCCTGTGCTTTCAGAAACTTATAAATACTATAACTGAAAAACGGAATGACTTAAATAGATCAAATTAGGTATGGGGGACTACAAATGCAGTTTTGTGTCAAATTTTTTGTTTTCATCGGTTCGGAAATACGCGCCTAAAACACAAATTCGATTTTCGGATACTACTAACCGCATGCCTGGATTAATCGCCAAGTATCTCGCCAAAAATGACACGATACATCCAGTAAAAATGCTATATTCACACCAAAGGTTAATATTTCGTAACTATTGTACGCCAATGCCATGCAAGGCATTCTCTGAAAATATGCCGGAAGGTTTTGGGGAGACTCCCGCTGATTTTATTGTACTATTGTATGGATAAAATGTAACTAAACAAAGTTAATTACTGTGACTAAATTAATACTATTAACATGCTAGGAAAACAGGTGGGATTTTAATCCCGCTATTAGAAATTAATTTTATAGTGAATCATTTAATGACTCTCAAATACGAGATAATCACGCACACTTAATTTCGATTTCACTGACTCGTTACTAACCTGCAGAGGGCTTATTTGCATTTCGTCGGCACTTTGCAAATCGGGTACAATTCCATCATCAACTTAGTGGCTTAGATTCCGTGTTTTGCTCTCTGATAAGACTGGAAGCAGTTTGCTGCAGTTGTAAACCTCCCATTAATCACGATTAAATCGTTCGCTGAAGAGCAGTCTTGGATCAATTGATATATTGCTTTCCTTGATTAAACTGGAGTTTTAATGCATTTGCTTTCGCTTGGCGCTTTATCGTTTGTAAATGAATGATTTCTCTATCATATCGTACTGATTAAAAATTTCAAATAAATTTAAATTAGTTTGCAAAATTTATTTTTTAATTTAATCGGTGCAATTTGGTTTTAATGGCGACCAAAAATCGTCAAGGAAAACTGTCGCCAAATTATAAAAATATACTCCTGCGCATAAATATATATATATTGAAATTCAATCGCCAAATTGGCGAAATTTTGTCTTGGCTCTTTTTGGTTGCCGTTACAACCAACAAGTACTATTTTATCAAAACTCTTCACTACAGGCGTGATAAAAATTCTGAATTTTTAAAAGAGCAAGATTAATTTGATATTTCCTATGCATGTAATAAATATTTAAACCAGCTTGAAAGGTGCCCTCTCCAACTTAATCATATGATTTCCTTACCATAATATTATCATTTCAACATATTTAAATTTTTAAGAAGATATCACATTTCATATGTATTTCATTTCATTCCGATATCTGGTGATAGTTGCACTTTTCTAGATTTAATTTGCATTGATAGTTAATTTAATCTTTTCATGTGAACGTTTGTTAACTAAAAGGCACCACCTTGATAAAAGCTGATTTTTTCTCCTCATGCACGCATAATGTACTCATGCAGATCAAATTTTATTTTTATTTTGCGCGGAATAAATTGTTGGAAAATATGATTAAATTTTTTTTTAATTTATTAAAGATAGAAAATATATAGGTTGGCATCATGGAAAAATAAATGTTTGAACATAAAAATGATGTAAAGAATCTTTTTTTTTCTGCTTTAATATTATCTGAAATTATCTCGAAAAATATCTAAATCTCCGCTTAATTTTTAATTAATTAAGATTTATAGAAAAAGAAAAAAAAATGAAATTTGTGATAGCAAATTTCAAGTTATCATGTGAGAACATTATTATTTTGAAGTCACGTGGTAACAATCCGACAGAAAGGCATATGTTCTTACACGTCTCATATTTCGCCAGCACCAATATTTGGAAAATTGATGGGTTTAAACCATCTTAAAATGAATTTAGTTCTTTATTGTATTTTTTTTTTCTCGAGGCCAGAATATTTTTTTCGTGAAAAACCAATTTAAACCGGTTTTAAACGATCACTTGAATTATTTATGCATGCGTCGATATTTAGAAAATGATTTTTTTTTAATTTTAAAATTGTTCGAGCTCCAAAACCTTATCTCAAAATCAGGTTTCTTTTTTCGAAAAAAAAAAATACAGATTAATTTATCTTTATTTTTAGTGGATAAAAGAAAAAGATTTCAGAATGGAAAGGTGCTCTGCATGTTTCTTTGAAATAAAGTGAAGAAACGTGAGTATGCATTTTGGATTTCTTTTTTTTAAATTATTAGATATAAGAACATAATAAACATCTACAATTTTGATATCAAGACCACTATTTTTTTTAATTTCTCAGATATAAAGTATACAAAAAGTATATTGTAATCGTCAAAAAGTTCGAATTCGAGATTTTGACGAATCACCACGTTTCAGATTTCTCTGAGCTCGAGAAGCATATTGTTACGAAATTTTCTTTACCGGGGTTCGTTTGGATAGTGGAAGTGATATAGTGTGGAGAACGCTCAAATCAGCAGGCAGAAGTAGAATAAAAACAACGACGTTTATTTACACGAAGACACACAGGACAGCACAAAAGCGTCAACTATATACAGCACAGAAGACGATTATCTTCACCCGAGACGTGTAGCATACAACAGCATACACAGCAGCATACAACCAGAATCTACTGCAGACAGTAGCGCACAGCTCAGTTCAGCACGAGCTTGACTCAGTCGCTTCTACTTCTCCGACTCTGGCTCGGTTTACTGACTTGACTGTCTTCGACGACTCTGTCGTCTCCCTTCTCCGATCCGTCTTCGGACTTCTCGTCGTCTCGACTACTGGCTTCGTCCTCCCGTCCTCGGACTTGACTTCTCTGGCAGGTGCAGCCCCTTATATAGGTCTCAGGAGGCGGGGCTAGAAGCCTCTCAACCAATCAGGAACGTTCTAGGCGTATCTCGGTTCCTACTGGACGGATCGGGAAAATTCTCGAAGTTTCGGGTATTATCTATTTTGGCGCCAAAGTCGCCAAATTCGTCGCCAAGTCGCCAAGTTTGTCGCCAAGCTCTGGGACCACCGACGCGCCACACGGGTTCCGTCCATTCAGATGACTGTAAAACTTTCTTTCCAATGATGGAACAAACTATGCTGGGAAGCCGAATTGCAGGTTTGTAACAATATTTTCGGCACTATGATTGTCTATCGATCCACCTATGTGTTTATCTGTGATAAAGATAGTTCTTAAATCTTTGAGTTGGACAAATAAAATTTAGTGCATGAACTTTGTTCCAACCTTGTAGTTCCATTCAGAGGAAGTTATCCTTCCGATTGTTCGAATATAAATTAACATGATATCTATAAAATGAAAGAGAGCAAGACGGATAAAATATCACTGACATAGATATATGTCAAATTTTGAGCTAAATCTAACTAGCAGCAAACCCTCTGTCAGTCTATGCTTTCATAAATATGCAAATGCGATAACTCAAAAACGTAGCGGTATATATATAAAATATGGTATATGATTATGTGACATCAAGTGTAGCT